>JAYMSY010000478.1:0-11833 GCA_036897685.1 Monsonia emarginata | reverse complement strand
AAAAATGTGATAAACTGCAGTGGATGAGAGATTACCTCTTTCAACCCAGGACGCCATGGAGGAACATTATTATCCGCTCTCAACAGTGCAATTGGCATTTGTAGTCCATACTGCAAGAAGGAATGAATAAATAAGTGAAGTTGTTTAAGGTATGTTGCAGATCTTAGACACAAGTTTACTTATGTCATTCCTTCAAGATTATCTAAGAACTGGATTAGTAACAGTCATACTGGCTCCCAGTCAAAAAAAGGTTCAATTTCACACATGATTCAATATAATGCAAAATCATGCAGTTACGGACAGATAATAATAAACACCAATTAGTATCTAGTAATGTTTTGAAATCGAATAAGAGTCTAATGATATAAATTGTTCACCTGCTTGAAATTGCTCCAAACATTGCAATCTGGTCCACGCCCATCACGTACTACCCTTATGTCAATGTCTGCACCCTGAAATATTTACATCAGTTGATACTGAAAGAAACTTATCTGCTATCAGATAGCTCATATAAACATTACAAGGCACAAGTATCAGAGAAGTTATCAATTATCAGCAAACATGTTATAGCTAAATGGAGCAAGGGAGTCAAACCATTGTCATCGCCCCAAAATGAGCTGCAGCAACAAGAATGCTCCCAGTGCCAACAAAAGGGTCATAGATGAGCTTGCCAGATTTGGTCAGTGCTTGATTAGCCATCAGGAAAGCCATTTCAGCATCCATGGCTGTTGGACCAAGATAAGTGCGGCTTTTAAGCTGGTATGTAGGTAAAAGCTTCCTATCAGCACCACCAACTTCTCTTCCGAAAAAGATCCTCCTTTGCACTACAGGTGGGAGCCCATTATTAGCACCATAATCATCAGTTTCCATAAGCCAAAATTTGTGTTCTGGATTCCGCAAATTCACGCGACCCTGTAGCATAATAAGAAATTGTTATCTATACCAACTCCAACAGTTACAAAATCACAAAAGACATTTGGTGCCAGATCTGTAGCATGATGCATAAAGGGTCAAAGAAGTGGTTCTGAAAAAAAAGGATTGTATGTTTCAGCAAACAACATCCACAATCCAATAAGGCAAGAAGTTCCACAATATTGAAACATATTGATAAAATGAAAAAAAAAAACATCCAGCAACAGGCTACATAAAGGATATTGGCCCCAATTCCCAAAGAACCCAAGTGATCCCACATATGAATTGATATGCATGTAAGAAAGACATCATCCCAGAGATAGAGCACATGTTTAGGCCAGATTTTCAACAACTCAATAGCATCAAGCAATACCCCGGTGATAAGCAGTTTAGCAATTAGCAGACAACAACTAGTTAAGCAGTTCAACCTGAAGTTCATTGCACAAAAATCACTTGCTGTTGAACACCTACAAAGTGGCAATACAAGGTTCTTTCAGAAGTTCCACTGACGGGTTTACAGGTTTGCAATCTAAATTCATAGTATCAGGCAACAAGGGCAGGGCCTTGCAGAAACTCACATTATTCCTATTAGAATGTCATGCAGAGATCTATATTCTATCCTAAGACAAACAAATGTGATATGAGTTATAGTGGTAAGAAGCAGACCTTGAAAGGGATGTAAGCAAGTCCATGAATGCGTTCTTTTTGCTCCTCAAAGCTGATGACTTTCCCAAAGGTGTCAACAGTGATCTTGAATGTACTTTCAGGAGCCAAATACGGCAGCTTCCTGTCATCAGGGTAACTTTTAATAGCCTCTTCCAATTCCTCATGGCTACTTCCTTCTCCCCAAACTTCATACATTCCCTTCACAAGTATACCTACAAATACAGACCATCTCATAAGCCCACTTGTTGTTTATCTGGAAAGCCAAAAACAATACCTGTAAAACTTAACCAAACACATTATGGAATCCCACCAACACAAATTCACACAAGAGTAAACAGAACAGGCAAACACTTATACTCTTTGTTAATCCAACTGTAAACACATTTAACACTCATACAAGCTCATTATCAAAGCTATAATACCCAGAAACAAACAGCTCAACTGCCCAAGGAAAATCATAAGGAAACAACATAAACAGAAGAACATACAAATATGATGAAATTAGACAAAGATAAAAAATACATCCCCGCATTTCAATTCCAAAAAAGGTTGTGTTATCATCAAAGATTTCACGACAGAACTCAAACAGAAGTAATTAGAGAAAATGGAAAAGAGAGCACAAACTTCGATTAGCAATGTTGCGAGCAACCTCTTCAGAGGGGAGATTGAGGAAGTGGAAAGGAGAGTCCGGGTGGTGGTGCTCCGGGAGCTTCCATTCCAAACTCGTTGAATAAGAAGAGTACGAATCGGCGTTGCGGTCTCCGAAGGCACCGAAGAGCTCTGCAAGTGACTCAACTTCTGGTTTCCTGTAATCCAATAATCTGTGATAGAACACGCACAGATACCACATATCTCTCCTCTACTCTTTGGACTTTCTTCTACGAGGAACGACCTAAACAAAAATGGCGACCGATCGACTCTGGTGTTTCAGACTCCGAATCGAAACAACTAAAACCCAGACAAAACAAGGGTTTTTGCGTCTACGGAGCCTGTGGAGGGAGGCAGTGCACTTGAAACGATGTCGTATTTCCCTTTAGCACAATAGCACGTGCCTGATAAATTAAAATGACCGTTAAACCCCCGCGGACATTCATACAGAAATCCCTAGCAATTTTGCCTCTCGCCTGAGATCCAAATATGGCGCCCGAAACGGTAGAACCGATCGTCAGGGAAGATGAAGCTGAAGGGGAAGAGAACAAATCTCCATGCGAGGACCAAGAGAACAAGCTGAGAATGGAGGGAACAGAGGCCTTGAGCAGAAAGGAGAAGAGGAAGGCGATGAAGAAGAACAAGAGGAAGCAGGTGAGGAAGGAGATAGCTCTGAAGGAGCGCGAAGAAGAGGAGGCCAGGCTCAACAATCCGGAAGAGCAGGCCAGATTGAAGCTTCTGGAGCAAGAGGAGGCCGACAGGATAGAAAGAGACAGGAAGGAGTTCGAGGAGCGGGAGCGCAAATGGCTGGAGGACTTGGAGATGAAGAAGAAGATGGAAGCTGAAGAACTCGAAGAAGATGAGCGCAGGAAGGCCCTAGAAGACTCCCATGAACACCAGGTTTTTTGTCTGAGTTCACTCAGTTGCATCAGAATTAGATTTTGCTGTACATGAAATTACCAATTTCAGTTGGGTGGAATTGCTTGATCATGAAGAATCTGTGAACAATTCAAAACTGACGGAAATGAACGTTGAAGTAACCTGTTAGCTAGTAACTGATTTAGTTCTTGAGTTCTGCTATATTTTTTTGACAGGTTGAGAAGCAGAATGATTGTGAAGAAGATGATGATGATTGGGAATTGGTCGAAGAAGGACCTCCTGAGATTATTTGGCAAGGAAACGAGATAATTGTCAAGAAGAAAAAAGTCAAGGTTCCCAAGAAGGACAGTAGAAAAGAGGTAATTCATAGCCACCATTAACAATTTTGGTGGCATTGTTTGCTTATTGATTTCTTATTTCTCTTGCCACCCAAAAATTAAAACTTAGAACCCATCTCTTCCATCACAGGATAACTCTAGGCCTACCTCAAATCCTCTTCCTCCTCAATCAGAAGCTTTTGCTGATTATAATAATGCAACAAAAGTCTCCGCAAAGCAAATGCTAGAGAATGTTGCTCAACAAGTCCCAAATTTTGGAACCGAACTGGTATAGCTTTACTATTTTCGCTTTCAGCTCTTTATATTTAAAAATATTCTAGTGTAGGTCCATGGCAACAGTTCCAACTACATATCTCATGTAGCCATAGTCTTAACACCACAACTCTTTTGATGGCAGGACAAAGCCCATTGCCCTTTCCATTTAAAAACGGGAGCTTGCCGTTTTGGTCAGCGTTGCAGCAGAGCTCATTTTTACCCTGACAAGTCATGCACTCTGCTTATCAAAAACATGTACAGTGGCCCTGGTATTACTTGGGAGCAGGATGAGGGGCTTGAGGTCTGTAAATGCTGACTTCATGTGATTCTTGTATCCTGATAATCTTTCTGAAATATCCTGTTCCTTTGCTAAATGTGGCTGATGCAGTTTTGTTTCTATGGTATCACTGCTTGATGAAAGAAAGCAGTATAGTGGCCATTGGGAAACTATTGACTTTCATCGATAAAATAATTTTTTAAGCCCTGTGTTACAGAAAGCTGAGTAGCAGGCATGTGATCTTTTTAAGTAGTAGATGGTAGGATTACTAATATCAATATTAGATCCACCATTACTGTGCATGCTACATTATCATCTGAGTTATTAATCATTGATCTGAAGGAAAAAGAAAACGGTATCTACTTTAGCTTCAGTTGGTGGTCCTGCTCCTGCATGTGTATAGTGAGCTATCACACTGGTCTCACATGACCATGGGTCCATGATGCATATGTTCATACGATTTTCTCCAACTTATTTTTCTCACTTTCATATTCTGCTGTCATATTGTCTTTTGTTTGCAAGAGTTGTGATTTTACAAAATATATTAATTTAATAATGAACTTTGTTTCTGTTATCTTACTTCGAAGATTGTCGCTGCTGTTCTTTGACTTAATATATATCAGAAATGCGTCTCAAGATTCACTTTGATGGAGGTTCATGGTTCTGCCTTGGTTGGTCGGGAGTAAAAGATACTTGCATATCTGTATCCTGCTTTTTGGGCTCGACATTGGCTATATGAGAATTAGTATTTCCTTTGCAAAATTACCTTTTTGTCTTGCCTTCTTTTATTCTTAACCTTGTACTTTATATCTCTTCATTCCCATATTTGTGAAGTTCGTGCTGTTGTAATCATCTAAGAAATATTCATTCATTTTTTAGCTTTTCGTAAAAAATTTACTGTGATCAATATGATCTAGTTTTTTGTTGAGGTATATGTATGATGGTTTTATGACTGAGTCCATTGCAGTACCTATTATTGTTCCTTAGCATGTGGTAGTTTGGTGGCCTGGGGTTGGAGTTGTTTTCCGTAACAGCTTTTAGGTTTGAACTTGCCCCTGGAAGCTCCTAGTTCTATGTGGATGCACTTTGCACTTTTCACTTTAAAATCTGTGATTGAAAGAAGGGGAAGGAAACAGATCAGTTCGAAATGCTTAGCTTGTGTTGTATTTAAGCAGAATTGGATGCTTGTTTCTTACATGCTAATGGAGTAATCTCTAGCACATTGCTATTGACCACCTAACTGTGTTTCAGATGATTATATCAGAGGAACTATTTTTTGTTTGATTGACCTTTTCTTTTTTCAGTATACGGATGAAGAGGTTGAACGCTGCTTTGAAGAATTTTACGAAGACGTTCATACAGAGTTTTTGAAGTTTGGGGAAATTGTGAATTTTAAGGTGGTTGCTCGCTTCCCATGGTCTCCCCTACAGCTATTTCTATTTATATATAGCATGTTTTGAGCTCAATTTTGAAACATTGTGAAATAGCAACATTCCCAAATGTTATGGATTGTAATTTAACTCCGTAAAAATATTTAACCAAAAACAGGGAGAAGAGGAGGTTAACATAAATCAGGAACCTGATCTTAAAAGACTGCAATTTGTAATTTGATAAAAAAAATGTTTCCTTTGGGCTCCTAGATACTGATTGGTAAACTGCATATGTGGTTGACCTTTCTCCAACTTAATTCAAGTCATGAAAATTAATATACTGGTTTACAGCAGCAAAAAAACTCATTTTTAATTTTGAGCCATAGGCTTCTTTCAGGCTTGCTTGTAATAATACTAAAGTAATCATTTGATGTCTGTCTCAGGTGTGTAGAAATGGTCCATTCCATTTGCGAGGTAATGTTTATATACACTACAAGTCATTGGATTCAGCTGTCCTGGCTTATCAATCTATTAATGGCCGCTATTTTGCTGGCAAGCAGGTATTGTGTCTCCTTTAACTTGCAATGAGTGTTCAGTTCAATTCCTGTTAAACGAATTGCATTTTGGGTCATATTATTTATGATTGCCTATGCCACCTTTCTCATATATATGGTTCATGTATTCAATTTGGCATCTTTGTTATATTATTGTTGCATAACCTTGTAAGTATTTACATTTGCTAATTGCTATAGCTACATTTAACCAAACATCTGGTCATTTAAATATTCATGGCCTTGTTTTCATCCAGACAATTTCACATTTTGCTTTATTAATTTATAGGCATTGCCTGGTGATTTACTATCTTCAAAACTTCTTTCTAGGCCAATGTATTTAAATTGAGTTTTGGTTCTTGACAGTTAAGTTGTGAATTTGTTAATGTGACTAAATGGAAGGCCGCTATATGTGGGGAGTATATGAAGTCAAGGTTCAAGGTAAATTGACAGAGGAGTACTTTAATAGATCTGTTACTTGTTTCCACAATCTTGCTTAGTTGGGGTAACGAAAAATTTATCCAATTTTGATGCCTGGCTTTCTTTTTCATCACATATTAACAGACATGTTCCCGTGGTACTGCCTGTAATTTCATCCATTGTTTTCGCAATCCTGGTGGAGACTATGAATGGGCTGATTGGGATAAACTACCCCCAAGATATTGGATGAAAAAGATGGTTGCTTTATTTGGCTATTCTAATGAAGCTGAGTACGAGAAACAGACGGAGCAAGAACATTCAAGGCAGACAAGTTCTAGCAAGATGATGACAGTGGATGTGGACAGGTACGGCTTGCTTTTACTTGCAGTAGATGATGAATGACATACCTAGTATTTGTGATTCTTAAAAACACTGTGGTAGAAGATACCTTTATGGTCTCAGTCAGTATTTTGTGTTGCGTGATTGCTGAGTGCATACTTATGGCTAGTTTTCCCCTTTCTATTGATTGTTGTGTTGCTGATTTTTGTTCCCCGATTTTCTAAGCTAGGGACTACTCGAAAAGGTCTAGATATAAGGAGGTGTGGGATGACGAGAATGATGCCCAAACGAGCAACGATGTCAAATGGAACATCTCCGATGACAGAGGAAGGATGAAAAACAATGATGAGAAGATATATGTTGAGCCATCCAATCATCATAGTATCGATCCAGATTTTGATGGAGATTGGCCAGACAGGGAGAGAAACAAAGACAGGCACCAGAGTCGTAGGAAGAGCTCAAGACACAGGCACAAAGTGTCAAGGTCTCCAAACAGGGATGGACACAGGAAGAAAGAAACACCTGAAAGTGACTCCAATGGTGATTGGTCAGACAGGGAAGTACACCATAGAGGGAGCAGAAAGGGCTCAAGAAAGCGGAGCAGAACTCACCATACTGATTATGATGAAGATTGGTCTGACAGGGAAAAGGATAGAAACAGAGACAGAGATAGAGATAAACGCCATGATCATGGTAAGAAGAAGTCAAGACAAAGGAACGAAGTTTCAACATCACCAAACAAATATAGCTACAGCAAGAAAAGAACTCGAGAAAGCCATTCCAGTGGAGGAGATGGGTCAGATAGAGATGGAGACAGAAACACAAGCCATAGACGCGCCAGAAAAGGCTCTAGAAAGCGGAGCAAAGGAGGATACAGAAATAATGATGGTGACAAAGGCAAAACAATGAGAACCGACTGGGATCAGTTGGTTTCAGACGGAGATGGAGAAGCACGCCGTTCTCGTGAGAGGGAAAGCTCTAGACACCATAGCAAGGAGCGGCATGTGAATCACCATGAAGATATAAAGAAGACTCGTGATGCTGATGATTGACCTGTCTCATTAAGACATTAGCAGCACTGAAATGTACATATTGAAATTACCTTGCATGCATATGTAATATGACAATCCATCAACAAATTTCCATTGGAGTTGGATACCATATTTCAATATGAGATTTATGGGGTAGAGTTTCAATTGATGAACATTAGTGCATATCTAATACTTTTGTCACATTTACCTGTTGGCAGTGATGGTGATAATAGTAGCAGCAGCAATGCGTGTAACTTATCGGTCACCTTACAGGCATCATCTTATCTAAAATTGAGTTTGTGAAGGCTAAACATTACCCATGCATGCTGTGAAGATAAATATTCATTTGCCAATATAGTTACATATGGAGCTACAATACTGCAACTTCCAAGTGTTTGCTCATTCAGTCAACTCAACTTGACTACACATACATATATACACACACATGCCACTACTAGTACAGCATATCATCCTCTACTCAAAGTCAGTATAACTAGCTCAAGGTGCCATCTAAATTTAGTTGTATTATCGCCTACTAGATAAAACCCTTCAGTACCTGAGCCATTGGAAGAAAAAGACATTTCTGTGTGATGATCCAGCGGAAGTTCTCTCCTCGGTCATATTCAGCAACTGAATTGAACCAAACCAAACCCGCTGGGACTGAGAATCTGTATATGCTCTAAGTACCCTATTTGATAGGTTAGAGGATTTAATGATTGATGAAAAGTAATTAATAAGGCCCTCGGAAATTTTCTTCCCATGCACACTTGTGATAATTCTAAAAAATGCCTCATTTCAAGATAATAATAGGCATGGAACGAGGCTAATTGTCATACCAGTTTGGACTTCTTTTTCTTCTGTCTAGCTGCATGGCCAGACTCTTTCTGAGTCAGTACCATTTCCCCAGAGTTCACCTGTGGTGATCCTGCTGAAGCCGGTGATGATGTGTCATCACCATTCAGTGATGGTTCTGGTAGCACCACTGTCTGTTGTGGAGATGAAGTATTTGATGTTGATATTACTGCTTCAGCAACAGCTTGTGCACCACGCCTTCTTTCTCCACCTCTGCCTTTGCCTCTACCTCTGCCCTGACCTCGAATTGATGGACTTGTAACTTCAGGTGCAGCTGAAACCTCACCCGGATTGAGCTGTGAGGATCCCTCTGTATCATCACTAGGTTTAATGGGCAATTGTGCTTGTCGATTCTCAAGATGTCGATTCTCACCAATCATCTCTAGGGCACGCGTACACATGGTTTGAATGTCCATCAGCTCATTTCTCGCACCATCACTTGTAAACACATCAAGTGTTGCAGAACACCGACGATGAATTGTCATCAAGCACTGAAGCTGCCAGTTCAAACATGTATCATATATAACTGTGTGCATGCGGAACTGAGGATATCAAGCAATTCATAGTTTCATACCAGCACATGCGTGTTCCCGCTTGTAGGTTGAAACCTCATATGAGGTCTCTGGTTGGGAGGAGTAATGAAGCGACGTGTAATACTACGATACCACTCCATGTATAGATCATGATAATGCATAGGGTGTTCCTCTGGTTCACCTGTAACAATGGTCTCTCCACGGACAGCCCATAACTTGATATATGGTCCATGATAGTCCAGCCCGTCATAGTGATGTCTCCCTCGCTTATCAATTGCATGGAGTGCTACTTCTGTATCACAATGCTTTGGGATACCCTGACGAAGACCAAACTGGCGCAGAACTCGATCAGGATGGTGCCACTCAACAATGTCAAAACAAATGAGAGGTGCAACTGTTCGCCATAAATGTTGGCTGTTAAGACATATATCTGGAAGCGAAGCAAGTAGCTCAGGAGTGTATGGTTGCCATTTGACCTGCAAGCATAGAATGATACTATTTGACAAGATAAAATATTGCAACGCACGCATGATGGCTTGGATCATATGCATGCATAAAAATATTAAATTAAAAATCATTACTAAAGAATGAAGATGAACCTGATCATCTCTTTGCTGGTCAAGCTGATCCCTGTAAAATATTAATGCCCGCTGAGGATTGTCTCTGCGGATGTGAGGAAACCGCCACCTGAAATTCAAGTACACTTGAATAAAGGTGATCAAAGCTGTAGATAAGATCCAAGATACTAATTCTCAGCCAAGAGGAAAACCTGCATCCTAATGGATCTGAAGGTAAGGGCTCCTGATCGACCATTTCCATTGGCGTACCATCCCCCAGATCCTCACCATCTGTTAAAACTGGCGCTGGTGGCTGCCGGGCACGCAGTTTATCAGGATGACCTATGTGCAACCGCTCCCAAGCCCATAACTATTGCAGCAGCTATATGTGTAAGATATATATGCATAATGATGTCATGCTGTAGAGTAGTAAGATTTTTGTCATTAAAATATACCTGCAACAGTATTAGAGGGCCAGCAATCTCACTAGCACCTTTTCTACTACCTCGACAAAGCTCACGATATAAGTGAGCTAATGCAGCACTACCCCAGCTAAATTCTCCAGCCTGCGTAAGATCTCTCAACAGAGGCAGAAATATCAACTGGACATCTGATCCAGACTTATCAGTAAAGAGAACACCACCCATTAAGGCTAAAATATATGCTCTAGCATACCGCTGCAGTGTTGAATCATCTGCATCAGGTGGGGGATGCTGAAAATGAGCTCGTAACCAACTAAGTTTGAGAGCTGAACCATGGAGATCTGCACGATCTGGTCTCAACCCCAGCAGTTCCTCACAGAGGTCATCCCACTGAAGGTCACAGCTACCACTCACCACACGACCATCTATGCAAAGACCTAACAAGACTGCTACATCCTGTAGTGTAACAGTACTCTCACCCACAGGAAAATGGAATGTGTGAGTCTCCTGCCGCCATCTCTCCACTAACGCTGTGATCAAGGGCCAATCAAGCTGTATAAACCCCACCCTGTACAGCCCATAAAATCCAGACTGGATAACATATGGACGGATGCGCTGATCCAAGTGCCACTCTCGCATCATTGTTCCCAATCTTTGTCTACATGTCAGGACACCTGGGTCCTGCAGTTCACATATCGCAATCAATGTCATTCTCTATTTTCTGCACAATTTGAAGTATAGATATAATCAATCAATGAGTTAATAGTAACCTCTCCTGCCCAAATGGCCTCAGACCTATGCTGATCTTGCAAGCTAAGAACTGTACTGTCAATTGGCCCGGGATGTAAGACTCTGTCAGTGTGGACATCACATGTTGCCTTATCTATTGTGACCTACAAAACATAGTACCCACAAAACAGCTATGTAAATGGAGAAGACAAGCAAGATGCTGAAACTCCCCTGCAATAAGGGAAGCATATAAAATCATGGGAATTACAGATTATCTGAACAATATTTACTTGATTCTCAGAGAGAGAAGTACAGACTGGCATGGTCGCATTCACTGGAATGTCAGTAGGAATTGTAAATCTTTCCAAATACAATTCCATACAAGTTGTTCCAGGTTGGCGTGCGGCATCAAACATGATGTCTAAAGACTCATTGTCATCTATTAGAACAGATATGTATTCCTTACATGCTGGGTACCTACAAGTGATCTTCAGCTTATACAGTTGTCTGTCAAACCCCGTAATCTTGTACATCTTATCCAGCAACTCATTGTGACTTATTCCGAAGCTCACCCTAACAGGCTTCGGAGTCGCACCTTCATAAGAAATTCCGTTCGGTCCATTCAAAATCTTCCCATTCCAATAACACATTAGTGTTACACCAGGACTAGCCATTTCTCACCCTACACTAAGACAATCACAAAAAATGAGGTCTGTTATGCTGAGCCAGGCTTTATCAAAACCATAAAAATCTAAAAATATCGCTAATAATAGCTCATGATTAAGAGAATAACTAGCACAAAACGCCAGCAACAACAGAATAAATTTACTTTTGCAGTTCCCGATCCATCAAAAAAAGCTACTAACTTTCCGACCACAAGAAAAGAATAGATAGAGCTAAAAACCTAGGATTGGAGAAAGCCAAACTACAAAGACTATTCATTGCAAACTATTTAGGTTTGGCGTGAATGGAATTTGTCAGGTGGAGTTAGAATCAGTGAGTAAGCTGTCCTGTTATAACTACTCCAAATTCAAGGAAACAGACGTCACAGGTT
>JAYMSY010000477.1:0-11838 GCA_036897685.1 Monsonia emarginata | reverse complement strand
TATGGGTTGTTTTAGCTGCATATTTACCAGTTGGGTCTTTAGCTGGTAGTTTTTCTCATTAAATTTGTGAATCTGGTTGCTTTTGGGGCTTTGTAATGATCTAATTCTGAAAACATTTAAAATAATCCAAAATTCACACTATTACCTAGCTTTCATTATGGTTGTTAGATTAACATTTTTTAATTTTTATATGTAAATGCTGGGTCATTGCTCTGCTGGCCCTGTAAAAATTGTTGTGTTTTTTGTTGGTAGGTATGTGGACTCTTGCAAGAGGTATCAAGTGCAACCCAATTCTGCAATATTGGCCTGGTTTTCTGAGGTCTGTCTGGTTTCTATTTTGTACTGATTTCAAGCTTTTGTCAATCATATAATGTTTCATGGTATGCAAAAAGTTGGTTTTATCTGTAAAACAACTCTAAGGGGATGAATTGTTAGGGATTGGACACCTTCAATAACAAGGGAAAGCTTTTCAGTATAAAAGTCAACCACCAAGAGCATTGCTCCTTAGAAGAACATTGAAGATTGGGTTTATAGAATAATTGGTAGGTGATTGGAAGAATTTAAAAACATGCCTTCAGATGCACTTTCATAAGACCTTCTATCATACTAATATGGTTGCTTTGGATTGCCTTGAATTTGGGAAGTCAAATAGTTATTGCTTTCTTCACCAAAAAAAAATAGTTATTGCTTTTGGATTCGCGCCGATTCGGCCCTCGGGAAGATCTTCCTTGGTATTTGGGGCTTTCCCTATCTGCAAACACATACTACATTCTCCTTTAGTTTAAATTGGACATTTTTTGTGGAACAACTATTTTAGAAATTGGACACTTATTTTGGAACGGAGGGCGTACTAAATTGCTAATGAATATAAGATATTATTTGAATTTTGACTTGCTAATTCTTACCAATATAGTAACAGCAGTTTTCTCTTAGACCTGTGAAGTGTAGATTTTTAACCTTTACTAGGCTTGCATCACGATGTTAATAATTGTTTATATTGTTACAGGCCAAGATCCATAAATCCCTCCAGGAGAAGTGTAGTATGACGGTTTTCCTGGACCATTTAACTGCTGCTGATGAATCTCCACTGATGGATGTATTTCTGGCAATTGATTCTTCGGATATTGATGCTATTGACATAGTTTATGAATCATCTTGCGTCTTGAATGAAGAGTATATCATGTCTTTGCTGCGTGCAATCAATCTGAAGCTCCAGCTTGTTGATCTCCAGGATATGTCGATAGGGAAGGACTTTTTGAGGTATGTATCACTGCTTCTCTACATTTCCTTCTGTGGTTGCATTTTCTATATATGATAGACTGAATGATATAATATATAATCTTCCACTCCCTTTGCAAATGATATACTCACTCTGTCCCAAAATGAGTGTCGTACTTTCTTAATTTGGCATCTCAAATTGAGTGTTTTACTTTCCTTTTTAGGAAATCAATCTGTATGAATCATTACTGTTATCCTCATTAGTTTGTTATTTGTTATCACACGAGTGGGTTACCACATGAGGAGATATGAGGGCACGTAGTGAAAGTCAAGGCATGATTCCTTATTCCTTGCTAAAAGTCAAATAGTACACTCATTTTGGTACGGAGGGACTGTTTTCCACCTAAGTTATGCTTTAACTTCTTCGTGGATATGGATTTTCCTCAGGGATCTATGTGAGGATGGGTTGGCCTGTCAAGTGTTAAACCTGAGGTCCACTCATATTCGGAAGCTCAATATGATAGGAAGGTTCATGCAGTTACACACGCTTAATCTGGATTTCTGTACTTCACTCACCAGTTTGCAAAAGGGCTGTTTCTCTTGCATGCCTAATCTGATGCGTCTCTCTATGTGCGAGACAAGAGTGGCTAATCTTTGGACGACTTCTGCTGTCCTGTCAAAACTTCCGTCTTTGGTGGAACTACGGTTCCAAAACTGTTTGTGTTGCAAAGACACCGGTCCATGTCCTGCTTCATCGGGTGATGGGATGTTAATTGATGGAGGAGATGCTGCAGTTAAAGTTTCTGGCAAGGGTAAACCAGTCAAGGACTTTTATTATCTTGATGGTTCGTATATGTCCGATGATTCATCAGAAGATGGTGAAACTGAACTTTATGGTCAACTTCAGAATTTAGAACTTTCATCTGATTTCCTTCCTGGTTTGAATGGAGAATTGAAATTGCAAAATGAGGTAAGAACAAATGTGTTCATGTAATCGATACAACATATTATTGGAAAATAAAAGTTTGCTGTTTATTTATAGGTGATGGTTTTCTTAGCCTGTTTAAGAGCTTATGTTTGGCGAATTGTAGATTCGAGACAATGGCGGGTCTCATGTGAGGGTGCTTAAGCGGAACTTGACAGATGCATCTATTTCATCGCAGAAATATATTGCACATCATCCTTCGCCCATTTGCTTCGAGAAACATTATAGAGAATACATGGTTGCGTCATTGCCTCGTTTGGAAGTGTTAGATAATTTGCAGATCATAGGTATGGAAAGGGAAATGGCCAAAGCTATCTTTTCAAAACACTATGAACACATGCCTTACAAGCGGCAGCACAAAGAAAGTGTAGTCAGTATTTTGCACAAGCGCGAAATGGGAACAGGTGGTATTCACGGCCAAGGTTCCTTCAAGGCGAAGCAGCAATCTGGAAAGAGTCAATGTTTCTTCTCACGCTCTCTAACTGCTGCCAAACTCGGGTCTTCAACATGGCCACTCACCAAACCAGTTTCTACTTTTAGTCAAATTCTAAAAGACGAAAGTAAGAGGCTTCGTCCAAGGCAGTTTGAGTACCATCCCTCTGATCCTAGTCTGATGGCTTTTGGAACTCTGGACGGTGAAGTAGTTGTCCTCAACCATGAAAGTGGCAGTGTTGTTGGTCATGTCCCGTCTACAGGCTCATCGAACAGTATTTTGGGGTTATGTTGGCTCAAAAAGCATCCTTCCAAGGTACGCATCTATTATGATTAGGTTCACTTTTGACCTGTGTTTTAGGTATAGAAGTGTTTTGGTTAATCTGTTATGATGCGAATGGAACTACTATACAATTCATGAATAACTCAGAAGACATGTTTAGGGTTCTGAAACTGAGATGGTTATGCGCTCAGCCCACACGCACAGCTGTATGCATGCATGTTTGCTGGCTGTACGGTTTTTAGATACTTCTCGTTCACTCAAATGCTCTGGAACATTCACTTTATACTTCAGCTTGATCCCCTTTTAGCAATTGTTGATTTCCTTTTTTCTTTTTCTATTGGTGTTGAATAATCAGCTTGTTGCGGGCTCTGATGACGGTTCGTTGACGTTGTTCGACATTAATAGTATGGCACCAAGAATTTCGGAGCTATCTTGTAGGTCTAGTGCAGCCAAATTTGATCATTTTGAGCAGTTGACTTCTGTTCACGTCAATTCAAGTGATGATCAGTTTCTTGTCAGTGGATACTCAAAAAACATTGCTCTATATGACATCAGCAGTGGGAAGCGCTTACACCTGTTCACAAATTTGCACCGGGAGCCCATTAATGTTGCCAAATTTTCCCACCATTGCCCTTTCACATTTGTTACTTCATCATTCGATTGTGATGTGAAGATGTGGGATTTGAGAGTGCAACCATTACGACCCTGTTATACAACTTCAAGCTCAAGAGGAAACGTGATGGTTTGCTTTTCGCCAAATGATCAATATTTGTTAGTGTCTGCTGTTGACAACGAGGTACTCTATTTATAGAACATATATATTATTGAACTATGGCTTAAGAATTTGATAGCAGGAATTTTGTTTACTTGTTCGTCATTGAACTGAGTCTCTAAGCATGATGAAATATGGTATTCAACGTGGCAGGTTAAGCAACTTTTGGCAGTTGACGGGAGGGTACACATGGATTTTGAGATAGCTTCAACAGGAAGTGCCCATAATTATACCCGTTCATATTACATGAATGGTGGAGACTATGTAATCAGTGGGAGTTGTGACGAAACGATAGTCCGTATTTGCTGTGCTCAAACTGGAAGGCGACTAAGAGATGTTCATTTGGAGGTACATCCTTTGCTGAGATCTGTAAATTTCATTTGCAAAATTTACACCGCTGTACAAATTGGTCACCAAGGAATAGATGTCTGAGCAGCTCGTGTCTATATGCAGGATCGGGATTCGGGAACTTCTATGTTTGTGCAGTCTTTGAGAGGTGATCCTTTTAGGGTAAGCTCTTGTACTACAGAAGTGATGCGTGAATTGATGACTCCACTTCCTATTAACCTTATTTCTTTTTTAGTTTGTTAGCTGTAGGATGATGCCTTGACTTCCCCTAAATTGATAGGATGATGCCTTGACTTCCCCTAAATTGATTCATTTTCAAGTTCATAATAATGCCAAAGTTATATCTTTTTCCCTCTAAGTATCTTCTGATAAACAAAACCTTTTCGTATCATGACGAACTTCTTAACCTTCTTTTGTACAAGTCTGGCATTTTGGCTTATGAGATTGTTACTTTGTGTGAACTGTTTGTTCATTATTTTGGGTAGTTTCATTCAATCATCCAGTGCTTGATGAGAAGCCCTAAATGTCTTATTTTGTTGTTGAAACCAGCCTTTCCACATGAGCATCCTCGCTGCATCAAAGCGCCCGAACTCAAAGTGGGAGATAATCAAGGTGAATTACCTGCCCGGGTTTATTTTGATATTGTTGATCAGTGAAGATTCTTACTGATATTGTTGAGATTGCTTATGCAGGGCAACTTGCTATCATCCAATGACCATATACAAGACTACTCTTATGGTCAGCATATCCGTCCTTCCTACAGCTTGGGGGGTTGATCTACAAAAATCGACACGAAGAAATCAGAGTCAAATTCTTTTGAACAGAGGGGTGTACATGTGTGTGTTGTTCTGTGTTTTGTTCATAGTTTGTCTGAAGAACAGTCCATATTCTTTAGATCCGGGGGGGAAAAGGCTTTGGCACTTGGCTTTCCTAGGGTTGTTGATTTTTGTTGTAAATCATTTTCTCACTAAGATTCTCTTCTGGAGTCTTGACACTTTGGGTAATGAGATGATTGATTTTAGCAAGTGACTGAAACAGCAATCGCTAGTGATGAAGTTCGGTATATGAAACGCAATTGTGGAGTAGTTGTATTTCCAGTGCAGTGAATTTCAGGTGTGCAAGCTGAAACGCCAAGTAGGCAAGCATCTATTCGCCATACTCGTGAAATACCACCAAAGGAAGTGGTTAACCACTTGAGTTGACCAGTGTTTAAACCCCGCAAGTGATCAAACCAAGACCCGTGGAAGAAATAGCAAGCATAAAATCACTCAATAACTACACATCAAACCAAAAGCTGTGAAACTAGTAGCAAAAATCTCATTAGCAGATCACTGGGGAACCATACCAAAAGTTATGAGAGCAATGACAGTACAAACACCATACCATGTACATAAGTATGATTATATATGAACTTGCTGCTTCCAACCATGTACATAAGTATGCTTATATATGAACTTGCTGCTTCTAATCACTAAGTTGCCTATAAAAAGAGAACTAGAAACAATGATCTCAAGATTTACAAAATTAATTTAATAGGAAAGACTATCTGTTGGCGGTTAGATTACATTACAAACCAGATAAAATTGGACGCGGCTGCGAAGGTCTGGGTTCAAATTTTCTCAAGATTATATAGGGCACAAACATACTGTCACCATAAACAATTTCTCTATAAATCATGAAATGCTAGAAAACTAGACCTGTTTATTTGCAACACTGAATGTACACAATGCATCAAAACCTGGAACGACACCGAAAGTTTGATACTGCCAGCCAGATCAGCCCCTCCCAGAATTACCATGTCGGTGGTTCCTGAAGCAGCTGAGAAGTGCCTGTGCCTGCATCAACCAACCAACAATATAATCTTTACTTTGTAACACATATCAAAGACAGCAATAGTAGCAGCCACACAGAGTAATACACATACCTTCTCTTTGGCTCTTGCGGTGCCAGTCTGTGACAGTACCACTAATGGCGGGACGGCCCCTTCTTGGAGCACCAAATTGCAATATCGGTTACTAGTTGAGCAAAGCTGCAAGAGAGCAGCAGCTGCATTCTCCTTCCCTCTCGCAGAACCCAACTCCACAACCTCCACGAGAACAGGGATTCCACCTTCCTGCCCAATTGCACTCCTACCCTCAGGAATCGTCGAGAGATTTGACAACACAGCAACTGCCTTGTCAACCATCCCTGCTGCTGGGTCCATCAATTCCACGAGATACTTTACTGCACCAGCTTGTACAATCCGGGATTTGTTTTCGTGAAAAATTGACAGATTATACAAAGCTGTGGATGCATCTTTCTTCCCTCTTGGAGTTCCATGCCCCAGTAGATCAACCAGTGGTCCAATTGCCCCGGACCTTCCAATTTTGACCTTGTTATCCTCGACTACGGAGAGGCTAAAGAGAGTGGCAGCTGAATTCTCCTTAGCCTCAGGTGTTCCTGTCTGAAGAACATGAATCAGAGGTTCGATTGCCCCAGCATTACCAATAAGAGTTTTGTTGTTATCATTGATTGATAAGTTAAGGAGTGCAGTAACTGCATATTCCTGGATTTTTGTATCTGTTGAGCGGAGCAAATCAACCAACAAGGCAATTGCCCCACAATTAGCAATCACAATCCGGTTATCCATGTTGTGCTTTGCAAGAAGCCGAAGTTCACCCGTTGCAGCTCTTTGAGTTTCAACTGAAGTACTCTTTAAGTCCTCAACTAGCTTCTTGACTTGAGTTTCAATGCCAGAAAGATCTGCTCTTGCTTCAATGGGAGAAGGAACTATCCTCGAAACAAACCTCTCTGATGGTCGGCGCCACATACCTTGATTTCGAGATCTCATCTCTAATCGAGAAGGGAACTCAGCTACTCTCTGTGGGGTATTCATTGTGACAGGAGGCAGTGATTCTGCTCTTACTTCCCCAGAATTCTCGCTTCTGTCATCAGTTGAATTGGCTGCCACCTGTGAAACTTCATTGGCATCTTCAGGAGTTCCCTGAGAATTCGAATTAGAAATGGTGCTGGAGGCTGAAGCAGTTCTATTATGGGGCCGAGACAACTGTTCATCAACCCCAACAATACTACAAAGTTCCCCTCCAACTAATGGTGACATTAGGGGTTGACCATCCATCATATTTATTTCTTCAAAGTTAGTTGACCTGTCATCAGAACTCATCAATGACATTCTCCCAACATCTAAAGCCTGCTCATTCCCAGATTCACTAGATAAGGAACCTTCAGAAATAGAACGTGCATGTAGTGGAGAAGTTCCCTCTCGGTGGATTCCACTAGAGGGGATAACATTCCTAGCAGGGGAACTGGTAGATCGATTTGACTCAGGTGACATTGATGGGTGGTTCCTTGTATGAGAAAGGTGTGAATCTCTCGGTGCATCAGACTCATGGGCAAGAATGGATGAGGGCTGATCTAAGCTCACAGACTTTATGGGATCAGGCAGCTTCACATTGTTCGACTCACACCAATTCTCGATTAGTGCCTTAACAGTGTAATTGGGTATTAAGTTGGTGTGAGCCAGAGTCTGCCGAGTCTTGGGACATACAGTGAGCCCAAGATCTATCCATTTCCTGATAAAAATCCGCTCGTAAGTTTGCCCTGATGCCACAATCACAGGATCTGTCATCAGCTCAAGGGACAGAGGACAACAGAAGTCTGTAGGAATTGGCACTGGGTTACAGCCCAGGGACTGCTTCCTCATAACAAGGCGTTCATGCATATGGGTTACAAGGGCTATCAATTGATCAATATACTCCGCTTCCTCAGCCTGTTCAGCACTTTCCTTCAACTTTTCAAGAGCCACTGCTTCAATCAGAACCTCCTGGTTTGACCTCAGGCCTAGGGTATCTGCTATTTTTGCTAGGATCTCCGGGCTTGGTCCAAGACCCTCCACTTGATCCCTCATGGCCTCTTTAATGACAGATGACTGTTCATATCCTACGTGCTTAATTTTCTGTATACAGAGCTGCAATCAGTAACACTGAAAGTTAGAGGTCACGTAAGGCTAGCTTACAGCATAGGTGATGGATTTGATAACTAACCGCCTTAGATGGCTCATCACACAAGATCTAAGGTGATGAATAATCAACCAGAGAAGCTGATAACGCAATAGTAAAAAACTTAAGATAACAATCTGGCGATCTTGTCATTCAATACCTCAATAGCTGCAGAACTCAATTCAACTGGAAGATGCTGGTTTGTAGCTTTTAGCAGCTGGAAAATATCCAAGCCAGAAGTTCGAGTCTTGCATATCAATAGTTCAATTTGGACAACCTACAATATCCAAAGGGGAAGATGGTTAGAAAAGGTACCCCTTAAGATGATTCATCAAAGCCTACACAACAGGCACAGCAGGAAGAAGGTAAGTCCATGATTACATAGATGATATATATGATCTCATGAAAAGAAGTAGAACAGAAAATCCTTTCCTATATATATACTCCATCCCAAAATAAGCATCCCATTTCCTAGTTGCTTCACAACAAGTGTGTCATTTCAATTTTAGTTGGTGTATTAGTCATGGATTACCAATAGTATCCCTCTATAAGTTAATTAAAGCAACTTGAGTGGTGGGAACATGAAGCAGATGGGGCCAATGGTAGAATGTTAGGCACTAAAGATTATGTCAGTTATCCAGGGGGTAAACCCAATTCTTCATATAGCAAGAAATTGATCCATATCTACGAATATGTCACACGGTACAAAAAGATCCCAGTTAAAGCCTGAACCACCACATACACCAAAAGAATGAACCACTCTACTACTAAGCAGGTTAGCAAGGTGAAGGAAAACAGAAGTGACTTAAAACAATTAGGAAAGATGAGGAAAGTAGTAGTTTCCACTTTTCTACATACAAATCAGATGCAAGAAGAAAGAGCATCCTGCAGTTTTCATGTATAGCACTATAGCCCTAGCCTGTTTTAGTTATATCACTTCTGCAAACAGACACTTAAAGAGTTTCAAGGTTGGAGTTAGACTCTCAAATCAAAAGAAGTTCGTTAGAGATTTCCAATACTTATAGTATGCCAGATGCAAATGCTATTTCTGTGAAGTCATGTTCTAATGTCCCCACACTGCACGGCTAACTCCCCCTATGAAGTCATGTTCTAATGTCTCCACACTGCACTGCTAACTCCCCCTAGCTGTCAGTTACAAAGTTATGAATAGAGATGCTGACAGCCTCAAGATAACAAGTTACAAGTTTCTCTGTTCTTGATTGATAAACATAACTTACGAAATAAACTTTGCTTGACAAGGGTTGCCAGGTCTCAAACAGCTCTCTCAATTCATCAACAGTTTGACCCAATTCTTCATATGCCTTCATAAGAAGCTCGTCGGGAGTGATTTTGCAATTGACAAGAGCATCAAGTATTGGCTTCAATAGCTTCAAAATTTCTTCTACCTTCTGGTAATACTTATGAACTGGTTCCACGTGTATGTTGTCATAAGATGATAAATGAAGAAAAGAGGATATGTTATTAAGAAGAACTTTCAACAATGATATCTCCATCAAGCCTGCATCAAAGACAATTAGGATGTATAAGGGCTGATAAGTATAACAAGTATGAGGACCAATGACGTACACAAAAAAATAGCAGAGTCTAGAGTAAGAATGACCATCTCACTAACTTGCCCAATCAAAACGGCCAATAACGTTTAGATCAAAATAACATCCGCACTGAGTTGTTGACTATTTAAGAGGGACTTTCACGGGCCCAGTCATTAACCATCTATGAAATTCTTTCTTAGAAGATTTTGTTTGCCTATTATTGATCATTATTTCCTTGATGAAAAATTTAATAAAGGAAAACATTAACCTTCTTGGATAAGAGGGAAAGAATTCCCTATAAGGTTAAGTTCCTAACCTTATTGAAGAACCTGGATGTCAAGATGTTTCCTGATCCTATGTTTCCCATTTCTAGAAGGTCATTTATCTATCAGAATTAGTGAGACTGTCTGATCCCATGCTCTTGTCATTCTTTCCTTCACTTGCCACTATTATTGAACACCCGCAAATTATTGACTTCTCTATAATGTTAGGTTTTAGAGCTAGAAAACATCAAATGGCATGTTATTCAAGGAAAATCGTCAAGAAGGCAACAATTAGACATTCTGTTAATTGCAAGTGTAGACCTTTGATAAACAAATGAAACATGTGCATAACGTCCGTCGTGGAGAATAAGACCCATGCTTACTTTAATGATACATAGTTATAGAAGCAACTGCTGAACATGAATAAACACAAAATTTACAACAGAAAAAAAAAGACCATAATTTATATTAAGAAATGGAGCCTTAAGAATAGGAAAAGAAGTGAACAGCATCCCCCCGTTAAAGACGCGAGGATAAACAAAAATTATCCAGTCTTTAGCCAATCCAGATTATATAAATATGTCCATGTTGGGCATACAACTCCACCTACAACCATAGGCAATCTGCATATTATCTTTCCCTCTACTAAGGTTCAGTTAAATGTAATATTATGTATAAACAGCTATATAAATTCAAGCATCAAATAGGAAGAAAAGGCAATGACTGCATATATCAGAAATGAAAAAGAAGTTTACCTTATTCACCACAATTGTAATTCAAAACACAATATCAATCTTCCTCAAATTGCTGGTCAACCTTAAGCACATCTAAACCAGAAAAATCGAGACAGTTGATTACAGGTGTAGACCAAGCTTCTTCATGCACTAGCCTGTATTTTTGGGTGCAACTGAAAATGTTCAGTTAGAAGAAATATACTGCAGGGAGCCAAAACTTGAAAGTAAGATTCCAAGAATTCAAATGCCTAAAATTGGAAAACTACCAACATTTGCAAGGTTGATAAGGAATCTTTGCAGTTACTTTGAGGTAATACCACTAAATGATTTGAATTAAAAATGAAAAGAGTGAGAACTTTCTGAGATTCAGTAATGAATGTGTCAATTTGATATAAAACAAAACTGGTATACAAAAGCACTTAAGTCAATGTGAAGCAGTTACTAAACATACAAATTGGAGCCTAACCAACATGAAGAACATTTTACATACCACAACAAGAAAAACAAACTTAAAAGCAATTATAAAGCAAGTATATCCCTCTTTTGGATGAAACACATGTATTTCACACAAGGTAGAGTCCTCTCAGTTAAGAGGAGAGGGATAAAAAGCTAACAGTAATCTGCCAATTTCTAGGTTTTGGAACCAATGCAAGTAATTATGCCACATTATATAAAAGTAGGAAGGTTCAAGAAATGCCATCCTTTCACTTGTAATCCCATTCCTTCCCCCACAACCCAACAAAATATAGAACATATCATTTAAGAGTTGAGAAGATATTAGGAAACAATTCTCATACTCCCATTTGTAATACCTGCTCTTAGGCTCCTCTCTGAAACTACCCTTTAGTTTATGCCTAGGCTAATGTGCAAACCATCTAAATTTGGGAAAGTTCTAAGATAAATTGAAAAGTTAAGGAGAACACATAATGTAAAAAGAAAAACCAATAATGAGATTCTGCCCATCTTCTCCAAGATTATTAGATGGGTCAAAAATGATACACTGGATTTCTGCAGATGTAAGGAAACAAATTTTCCCTTGGTCCGGTATCTTCTGAAGTTTAAGTGCTTCTACACACAGTATTGCATCAAAACTTATAGCAAATCACTCCAAGAATTTATGATTTGATAATGTTGATATTCCTAGCAACAAAAATCAGAAATGTGAATCCAGCTCCCACAATCAAAACAGGCACAGTGCTTCTCTAATATCTTATTAGTTTATCAGTATATAAACTTAACTTTGTGCTTCCGC
>JAYMSY010000476.1:0-11842 GCA_036897685.1 Monsonia emarginata | reverse complement strand
CGGAAAGAGGAAGATTTACGAGGCCAAGGTGTGGGTGAAGCCGTGGATGGGCTTCAAGGAGTTGCAGGAGTTCAGGGATGTTGGCGAGGCCTCTGCTTTCACTTCCTCTGATCTTGGTGCTAAGAAAGGTCATCTTCATTATCTTTTTGCTTCAGCTTTTGCTTTAATTGGGAATTGCATTTGGATTTGTGGTATAGCGCCGACTCTATGAGTTCACTTGTGAAGTAAAATGCTATCTAGGACTTCTAGAGTATGTGTTTAACTGGTTGCTTCTATTTTTGAATATTTACTGACCAATGATGATTGCTTGTGTGAAATCTGATATTTTTCCCTCTTTGGAATCATATTTGCTATTATATGCTGTAATGCCACCACTCATAAAGGTGGGAATTCACACAGCAACATTCTGCTTCTCACCCATTTGGACCTTCTTGCTCACGAAACAGCAACCCTTTTAAGCTTTTCTGCCAAACAAGTGCTGGATAGGACTTGCACCCAAATAGGAAAATAGAATGGGTTTAAAGTGGTATATGATAGATATGTACTTAAGAAATTGTTATGTGGATTGAGGGACTTAGAAATAACTTTGATTAGTGTTGGGTAGTAAATGACTTGAACTTTGAAGTCTCTTAAGTTTATACTAATTTGAACCTCTGTAGTGTAATTTTCAAAAGTAAGTTGTCACTTTTTATTTTCAGTTAAATACCTAGTGCGTAAACTTCTAAAACTGAAGCTTGCTTTATTGTCCCTCCTAATTTGTCTTGACGTTATTAGGTCTTGTGGAGAGGTCTTATATGATCCATTCAATGAAATGGAGGTGGATTATCTAGTGTGTCCTTCAAACTTGAAGTTTTGTCTTTTAGCTATGTTCTTACCACACCCACTTGATCAGTACAAGTATGAAACATAGGAGTTTCGCCAAATATGTTACAGTTTGTATACCATTGTGCAATGGTATAGCATCATATGTTGAATGTGGAATTTCTCCATAAATTCTCATACTAAAAGGTCACCTATTACTTGGGTTGGACTCTTGTCTTCTATGTAGTTGCGTTCCAATGTTATGAGGCTCATCCATCTGATGTGTATTAACTTCAAATAGTATCTTACGTCACTTTCTTGATTGATCAACTTGATATAGAGATGATTTGTGTTGGAGTTTGGTGTTATTAGCACTGGAATTGTTGATATTTAATCTCATAGAGGATAGGTGAGAGTGGTGGAGCATGATAGTTATCATAAAATGCTTTTTCAACACTTGGAGGACACAATCTGCATTCTTATCATGCTGTTGTCGAACATTGTCAACAGATTTCACTGTTTATGCATTTTGGTGTTGTAATGAGAGATCGATATATTTTAGCATGGTATTTATTCTGAGATGGTTTGTATATCAGATGGTCATTGTCCTGGGTGGAATGTTGTTCCAGCTGATGATCCCCAAGTCCAGGATGCTGCACATCATGCCGTTAAGACCTTGCAGCAGAGGTCCAACTCATTACTCCCTTATGAACTTCAGGAGATTGTTCATGCAAAGGCCGAGGTTAGCATCATTTTACTTTTACTTGTCAGTAGTTGCCTCCGTTGCTACTAAAGGTGTTCTCATGATACATACGTGAGACTATTAACCACACTGCACTACATCTTGCATATTCTCGCAATCCCTTTTGGTTCTTCAGAAATTTTGGAGGAAAATAAATGGATCTCAACAAAATGTCCATTAGACATTAATTTCTTTTGCCCTTCACTGTTGTAGTGTCTAATCGTCACATTTTATTATTTCTGCTAAGTATGTACAGAACAGCGTCACATTTGGTTTTTTACACCATGCCTTCACTTATGTTTGAGCCAGATTAACCTATCTTCCTGTATTGGAACTACGAGTAGCCAGAAGGGTTTAACCCATCTTCCCGTGTAGAATCTCCATGTAGTCAGAAGCTTCTTCAAATGTTTTTCATGAAACCTAAAACGTCATTAGTACTTCATTTCTGGTTGTGACCTGAATTTGAAAACAGGTGGTGGAAGAGAGTGCAAAATTTGACATGCTGCTGAAGGTCAAGAGAGGGAGCAAGGAAGAGAAGTTCAAGGTGGAGGTGCACAAGACCAATGAAGGTACTCTTCATCTGAACCAGGTGGAGCCAGACAGTTCGTAAGTCATTTTCAAACTTTAAATAAGTGTTGAGTGTTGAGTCTACAGTGTCTACTTCATGACTCGACGAGTCAGCTTATGTTCAAAATGCACCGGCATTGTACTTCTGCCGATTGTTTTATAAGGTTCGATAAATATAGGCCGAAATGGCGAAATGAATGTATGTAAGCATAACTCCTTTATAAGGTTCGATAAATGGAGTCCAAAATGTTTTGTTATGATGTGCACATGACCATGACCATGTATACTTCAATTAGGCTTTGCTTTTGATTTGTAACAGGACAACTTGTCCATTAATTTACCAGATGATTGTGTATGTCTCCGGAGCTTAAAGAACCTGAGTGCTTGGAGATATGTTTTTTTCTCTTTCCATAGCAACTACCAAGCCTGTGTGCGATTGCTCCGCATAGGCTTGTTGGTTATGATGAAACTAAAATACTGATGATTGGGTCTTCTGAAGTTGATTGTCGCAGGTCACAGCCTATCGTCCATCACTTGACCATGACTCACAAGACATCTCATTGCCCAATAATGAGTCTCTCTACTACATTCGCTAAAAATTTGAATTCTCGTCACACCGTCCTCACAGGATGTGGGTGACAATTCACCCCCTTGAGAGGCTGAGTGTCTTTGTAGGCTTACGTGAGATCTCACATTGATTGGAGAGGTGCACGAAGTAATGTTTATAATCTTGTTGATACTTCATGGTGCGACACGTTTTCTAAGTGCACCCACGAAAGCAAAATTTTTTTGAAGGGGACTATCGTGCAGGTGAGACCAAGGTGTGACATTTTATCAAGGCTTACTTGGAGATTTTGGTCAAAAAGGAGCGCCTAAACCCGACCTAAACCCAAGTTCACTCGAACAATTGTCTAATATTGTCTATTGGATTTGAACCTGGTTTTATTGTCTTTTAACTCATCAACTTTAACTGCTTGGCCAAGTATGCTTTGGTTATACCATTGGTAATCAACCGATTCATCTACTAACTATAATAGAAACAAGTAATTTTGTTGTGAAACAATCATTTTAGAGATGAGTTACCTATTTTGCCATGGACGGAGTAATTCATGTAAAAACATACAGATATACATAATCAATCAACCATTCGCAATTTGTCACAGTCCAACTGATAACAGAATATGTAGCAGAGTCATCCATATCAGTAAAATGCATAAAAGAACATTCCAGAGCAATGAAAAACACATACGAGAGATGGCAAATGAGTGATTATTGAACAAATGCTGGCCTCCACCGAGGCTCTGAGACTCTACTCCTGGATTAATTAAAGCACAAGCTACTTAATTCTCTAAAATAAGGTTGTCACTTGTTAGCATATAGCATTTTAGGATGATGACAAACAGTAAACAAGGAGAACAGAAAACATGCCGGCCCTTCTAGGAAGGAACCACACGAGGCCTTTTCTTCGTTCTCCAACAACCTATGTGCTTTGTCTCTAAGCTACTTCATTTACTTAACTAGGATTTTTCTACGCTTCCCATCAATCTTTATCCAAGTAACTAACCTTCCCATGAAGCCGAATCCCATACTGTCCATGTCAGCCTTCTTCGTCGTAGTCTTCGTCGTCCTGATCTAATCTGGTAGTGAGCTGTGCCAGCTGAAGAGGGTCAATGGCCATCTTGTCCATGTCAGAAAGAGACCAGCCCGGGTACTCTTCATGTTTGGCCTCAGAAATAGACTCAGATGGTGCTGTGGATGTCTGGCTTGTTGCAGCAGCAGCAGTGGCGGCTACTGTGTCTGGGGTCGCGGTGGCTGAGGCTGTGGGCACGGTTGTGCTGTTTTCGTTCTCATTCACTTCAGCATTCAGATCGAAATTTCGGACTGTGGCATTGGCAGCGTCGATGACAGTGTTGTCCTCCTTGGGCAATTCTTTCAACTCAGTACCATTTTCTGTCCCTGTTCCGGAGTCCACAATTTTGTTGCTGTGCTGAAGAGATGTGGAAGGGTCTGACTCAATCTCCTGATGAGGAGGCTCTCTCTCCGTAGTTCGAGCACCTCGTCCGCGACCTCTTCCTCGACCACGGCCTCTTCCTCTGCCAGTGCTGCCAGTATGGGTATGGGCATGGGCCATCTCTTGCTGCAGAGAACAAGTGAAATATATAATTCCCTACTATCAACTCTTTCTAGATTCATATGCACCAACTACCACCTTAAATTAGTTTGTAACGAAGTTTTAAAATATCCCTACACAGTTAGGGAAGCTGACATACTAGATTTCTACATTAGAAAGAGCCATTTAAGTAGCTAGATCAGGAGGAGCATTATATGCAAGTTTACCTCTCACTATAGTAACTCAACACGTAGCTTTGTCTATGAAAATGCAGACATCATAAGAATCGAGACATTCTTATTCGAAGAATAAAATGACTACTGATTATACAAGAACGTAGGTAAGTGACGGAGATGAAATGGGGAAAGGTTTAGGAAAAGGAGAAATTTACCATCCTGCTTCTCTTAGACTCTTCATCACTGTCATGGTGGCACTCATCACCTGCAGCTTTCCTGGTGGGATAAATCGTCACAAATCATATTCAGTTGAGAACACTGCATAGATTATCACAAAAAGAAGTTGGAAATATAATTTTTGAACCTTCGTTTTGGAATGGCCCGATCTTCAGCACCAGTGTCAGAATGACCATGACCATAGTCAGGAACCCTGCTTACAACGTCTCTGAGGAAATCAAACACATTATAGCTTTGTACACAATGTTTCCTGCAGTTCAGCGAGATTTTCTGGTTAGTACAAAAAATCAAATTTCGTAAAGTGAAATAAATGGTAAAGGTGGTGAAAATGAGGGAGCAGCATGATGTCGGAATTCAAAGAAAAGTAAGGTTGAGAAAGTATTAAGTCAGACCAAGATAACCAGATAAAAGTTCAAATGTACAGTCATTAACCTATCACTTGTTCAGAATATGAGAAGAAAAGGAAATTCTAAAATCATTTTAATGAAAAAAAGATTTTTATGCACTCGCTTTGTAAGTACAATCTTGGAAAAGGTAAGTCCAAACATTGACTTGCCAAATCGGAAATGGTTCGTATGTTGCTCAGATAATTATAAAGCTTGTAAGACATCAAGTCCAACCACAAAAACATATTTGGAAGGAAAAGTACCCTATCTCAGGTACAGTGAAACACATATGTCCCATTTTTAACTTACAAGTGCAGCGAATTCATAGTCTTCGCTCCTCTTTGAAGGGTAATCTCATACGTACGGTCACAAAGGTCTTGCAGAAATAATTCCAGTGCTTTAGCTGCAATCATATAGAAGAAGAGCATGAGCGGAAGTCGAAAGACAAATCTAAATAAAATAAAAAAACATTATGTCAGCTAAAGCATACACTGCTACAACTACTTACAAACTAAAACAGGAACTGCCAATGCAATCTTCCCCACGTCCTCATCAGCTTGCATTATCTTTTTTATCCTAGCCTGCAGATACAAAACATTTTTACTTTCAGAAAACTAAACACACTCAGGTAATTGATTTGTAATTGAAGCAAACCATGAGCACAAACTTGCAAGAATTCAACTCTTTGTAGCAAGACCATGCCTAGCTCAATGACTATTATACTCGAAACAATGCATGTTGACCTCATAATGGTAACTGAATAATTTGTTTCAGTGGATGCAACTTGTGAACCATTTGAAGTCAAATTCAACATGAACTGAAACCAAAGAGATTAAGCATAGGACGTTCCAATTTCTTAACCACTGATTTTCTAAAAAAAACAAATGAAAAAAATTCAAGTAGATAAGATCTTGAAATCTTTCATGAGATTTAAGGTCAATTAAGATGAATTTGGAACTTAAAAAAGAATGGATGCCAGTCGTGCACCACCAAAACTGCCCCAAGGCACGTAAAGTCATGAAAAGTTATATCAAACTAAAACCAATAGCAGAGGACAATCATATAATTCAAAAGCCAAAACACCAGCACAAGCTAGAGATTGTTGATTCATTGACACTTAAGCCCTTAGCTCTCCCATACCTTCAAAACTTCAACAACACGTTGAAAGAATGAAGGGGAGCGAAAATGACTGAATAAAAACAATCCCTTCAGCAAATCAACAAGAAAAACATATATACCTTAAAATCTGAATCACAGTTGTGAAAGGAAACCATTTCCAGATAAGGAACACAAGGGCATAGCTCAACACACCAAAAGCCCTAAAATGGAAACAAACCCTAACCGATTCCATCACCAAATCAAACAACCTCTAAAAAAATGTAAATGACATAGCTGAGATCATACATCCCAAATAATTAGCAAGAAACAATATACCCACCATCTGAATTTGGCACAAATCATACTCAAATCGAAAAAAAATTCAATTTTGATTCAGAGAAAAAGCACGACCCACATCACATATCCTGCAGATATCCAAAATTTATAACACCAATCCAAATTCGACCCAGAAATTCATAAATTACCTAATTCACACCCACAACATACGTCCCACTGAAGGAACCAGACCAAAATCGACCCAAATCAACCAAAATTTCCATCCACAGAAAAACCGGAACCGATAAATCGAACCAATTCACTTTCCCAGGAAACAAACAAGAACAAAAAGGGTAAAAGAAGACGAACTTACAGCTGGGAAGCGGGTGTCGAGCTTCTTCCTCATGGTGTCAGATTCGACGAAGCATTAAACTTAAAAAATCAAATCGAAAAATAAAATAACAACAAATAATTAAAAAAAAAGCACGAAAACACAAATCCAATTATCGTCTCTTTCTCAAAAGCAAAATCATTGCTCTCTCAATCTCATGTCACGTAGTATTTTATAAATCAACGAAAACCCAAATCGGATCCGAAAGCATTTACTCGCAACAATTGAGTTTTGCGCTCGACGGAATATCCGTCCGTACGAGTTTGACGAAGTTTTATTTATCGAAGAACGAAAGAACGTGAGCAGAGTGACAGTGCGGTGACGGATACAATGTCACAGGCCGACACGATGGACCCGCGTGCGAAAAGGACTATTATCAGATTAGATGAAATGAAAATTCTGACACGTGTGGTGTCATCATTGAGCAGTGTTTGTGGTTATGTAACAGACGGTTCTTTTAGTCAATAGAGAAAAAGAAAAAAAACACTTTTTTTGTTAATGTAAAAGTAAAAAAAAAGTAACAACTGCTCCAGAAAAATAAAATGTTTACGTTAATTGGAAACGACACGTCGTTTTGTGTCGATGTCTTCAGTACAAAACCCAATCTCCTCGAAAATACAAAAAAAATGTCTCCGGCGCTCCTCAGAGAGGACATGGCGATTGCGAGCCTCAGTTCACGGCCATTGCCTTGTATAGGGCTTCGAAATCTTCATCAACCTTCATCTTCGTCACCTCTTCGCTGTTCTAGGGTTTCGTGTGCTCCTCCTAAGATCTCCACTTCGTCTCCAGTTGATTCCACTCTCGCTCGCATTCACGATTCCGGCGTCATTGCTTGCCTTCGCGCCAACTCGTAACTTCTCTCTCCGTCTATGTACTTGCAGTTGCTTGAAATTTTCGGATAACTTTAGCTTGATTACTGTAAATTGACTGTATTCTGTAGCGCAGAGACGGCCATGGAAGCAGCTCGTGCTGCGATCAGCGCTGGAATCTCAGTTGTGAGTTTTCTTCAATTACATGGTTATTTACGTCAAAATTTGGATTCTGTAGCTCTGAAATCATCATGTGTTCTGTTGTATTGTTATTTGTTTTGTATATTTTTTTTTTACTTTTTTTTTTTTTTTGGTTTGGTGTGTAGCTGGAGATTGTAGCGTCCACTCCAGGTGTGTTTGAGGTTGTTTGAAATATTGCAGCATTTTTTTTAATGTTTTTTTTCACTTCAATTTGGGGTAATGAGGTTTAATGTGTTCTTGTGATCTGATCTCTCTCATGAATGTTCTGCTCTGTGCAGGTCCTACAGCAGCTGGTGCAGGACCATCCTACAATGATACTAGGAGTAATTATCTTTTTCATTTGTTGATGTAATGCAATTGTGTATGTTTGTGCGATTTTGTGGGGAAAATGGTTTCATTTCTTTGTTTTCCGCATTTTGGTCACTAAAGAAGAGCTATTATCAGTTAGTTTTCATCTTACTTAAGTACATATTTGATGTCACTTTTTGAAAATGTCAAATTGTCCATGAAAATTTGAATTCAAATACAATTTGGATCACAAATGACTCTACACATTTTTTTTGTCTTCCATAGTGGGAGTTTGAAGCAAATCCAGTTAGGGGCATGTGAAAATGCTCAAATTACACATGTATGTATACTTGTGGTATGGTTATTAGGATTTAGTTGTTTATAAATGCATGGATAGGTTAGATACTTATTGGTTTGCTAGATTTCCTACAAAGCTGCTCTATGAATTGCAGGTTGGAACGGTTCTAAATGTTGAGGATGCCAAAAGTGCAGTAAATGCTGGAGCCAAATTTCTCATGAGTCCTGCTATGGTGAAGGTATGCATTTTGAAATGCACAATCATGTGTTTTTTGTTTTGTTTTTGACATACTCCTTCTGTCTTAAAATGAGTGTCCTGTTTCCGTAATTTGGATGTCCCAAACTGAGTGTTCATTTCCTTTTTAGGAAGATATGCATGAAATATCAGTAATATCCATCTCATTAATTATTAATCGCCACTTAGTGTGTTTGCCCATAATAGGGTATGAGGAAGTCAAGACCTAACTTCACATGTCATTTTTTTTATGCAAAAAGTCACGAAGGACACTCATCATGAGATGAAAGGAGTATCTTTTCTTTTCTAAAACTGAAAAATGTCAATCTTGAAGATTTTTTTGCTTGTGTTTCTTCTACCAATAATGACAATGTTCCATGATGAAGCTAAATTTAGCTATTATGATATGATTCAAATGCTTCCATTTTGTTTGTGCTAAACATGCTTGCTGGTGAGCAGGATATCATTCATGATCTCCAAGGTGGTGAAATTTTATACATACCCGGTGTCATGACCCCAACAGAAGTAAGAGCATCCTTTCTCATTTAACTATTCCCTCCATCCCAATATAAGTGTCCTCTTTCTAAAGCAAGTTCTCCCAAAATAATTGTCTCATTTCTATTTGAATTGGTAAATTAGCCATGGATTGCATCACCCCTCCATATTTAGTTATAATAAAGGCATGAGAGCATGTAAAGGCAAATGGTGGAAAGTCAAGAACTAAAATTTAAATCCTTAAATTTTGTCAATAGTCAAATGAGACATTTATTTTGGAATGAAGAAAGTAACTTATTAGGCTTCTCTGGACCTTTACCTGCATCTGCTTGACTTATTCTAATCTTCACCTGCATGTCTTTATACCCAGTAAATCTGGTAAATTGGAATTTTAGCAGTTCATTTTTCCAGCTTTCTATTTGAGCTTGTGAGTTTTTTCTATCCCTTGTGGAACTTAAAATTCTTAATTTGTGATTCTACAGATATTGTCTGCATATGATGGTGGGGCAAAGATTGTGAAGGTTAGTCATGTTTCCAAATATTTATTAATATTGAATGGCTGTTGCAGTTCTCTTTTGTATATTTTTTTTTTTGAGGCAATCTCTTTTGTATTCTGAAATACCTTAGGAATTTATTTTTATTTTATTCTGTGGAATAGGTTTATCCTGTTTCTGCACTAGGTGGTATTCAGTATATCTCAGCTCTGAAGAAGCCCTTTTCTCACATCTCAATGGTTGCTTCACAAGGCATAACAATAGGTTGACCATGTTACTTTTACATAATCTTATGTGTTCATGTTACCTTTATATGACATGAAATTTTCAAAACTACGTTTGAAGTTAAGCGAAGAAAGGGAAAAAATAAAGAGAAAGAAGTCCAGTGTTATCGGAAGATTCAAGGCGGTCTTAAATATTTCAGTAGTTCTTATTGTACTTTTCTGAACTTAATTGCAGTAAAATGTTTCATAATTGCTTTATACTTGCTAACTGTACTTCCTTCCAGAATATGACTTAAGTTTGTTTCCCACTTTATACAGACTCAATAGGGGAATATATTGCTGGGGGAGCATCAGCTGTGGTGTTGTCGGATGCCATTTTTAATAAAGAAGCAATGGTTACAAAAAATTTCAATGCGGTGTATGAACTTGCTTACCTTGCAGCTCAACAAGGCAATATGGCTGTAAAGCAGTGAGTCCTGCCATATGTTTCTAGTTTTGTGTTTTCTTTGCTTTAAATAAATTACTTTAGGTTTGCATGTTTGGCTACGTTACTGTTTTATTGCTTATAAGAACACTGGAATACATGTAGTCTCTGATTTACTTGCTTTGGCATCTCACATGTGCACTGGTTTGTACGATATATACGAGTAATAGAAGCTCATTTAGATATGAATACTATTGTAGACCACCCCAACTAAAAGCGTAAGCTTGTAGTTGAAGGCCTGATTTTTCTGTTAAACTAACACAACCCCTCACATTTAGGCTCGTTATCGCTCTGCATGTAGACCCATGCATGCATGTGCTCACTTCTTACCTTTTTGTTGAGAATTTAGCATTAAGTGGGGGCTAGTATACTTATTTGTGACCACCTGATTTACAAGACTCTGATACCATGCTGAAAGTCTATTACCTAAGAAAAGGCTCTCATGTGAGGGTGTGTGTTAAGAATGAAGGAGTCCTGATAACTAAATAAAGAAAAATATAAGGTGTGTATCTAGGTTGACCTTTTAGTATGAGAAGGTCAAGCCATTATATGTAATGTGAATAATTAAAGAGTGACCAGCTCAAAACATTTTCTGGCAGTCTTTCTCACAGTATGCTCGATCTGTTGACTTTTTTATAACCGTGCAAGTCATTTAGTGTTTCAAGTGGAAACCTAAACAAAATTGTAAGTTATGCTAGGTCTTTTCACTTATTAGCTTAACCCTATTTTATCCATATTTTTATCCTGCTTCAGATGCGCATAGATAACTATGACATGCCATAATATTTATTTTGCTTTTCTCATTTTCTATTTTGCCTTCGTTTTTGGATTCCCCTATCCCCCATTTACATCGTCGAAACCAGTTGCCTATGTTAATTTCATTTGCTCGGTGCTATCAGGGCTCCCTTCTGTACTTAACCCTTGCTTTATGTTTTCACTGCAACCCTTCCTTCAAACACTAAACAACAGACCATAATCTGAAACATGTCATAAAATCCCTATTTATGAGCATTTATGAGTTCCCGATGTGTAGTTACTTTTAGAGCCCATGTAGAAGAATGAAGTGAGTTCTCATTAATGGTTGAGCTTTTCCTTACGACCCACTGTAAGTAGTCAAAAGTATGTCATTTGCACATTATTACATTAGCTTCGGACCATCTCAAATATCTGATGTTTCACTTGATTTGTGTAGCTTGTGATTGATTTGTTTCTCTTCCAGGAAGAAAAGGTGCGTACCGAATTAGTCTTTAATAGCATTGAACACTTTTTAAATGCATCTCTCAACTTCTTCGAAGCGTCAAGAAAAGAAAGTTCTTGGAAGTGCACGTGTTGCTCGAAGGAATAGGTGCAGGCTGGAAATCTAGGTATGCTCACCCCTTACATTCAATTTATTTGGCTTTTGAACAACATATCATACAACTTAATTTGAAGTTGACGAGTTTGTGTCAGAGTCTCATTTTGAGTAGCATCACCCGTCTTTCCTTGCATACGATTTGCAAGCCAAATGGCGCTCTTTGTTTGACTAGAGCCT
>JAYMSY010000475.1:0-11844 GCA_036897685.1 Monsonia emarginata | reverse complement strand
GTGTGCATGGCATACGAGGCAATAGTAGATGTCACTGACCTGACAAGGGTTGTTCTGCCCGCAAGCGATAGGTGGGCTGTCTTCCAAGGTCGCATTATGAATTGATAATCCGAAGGTCGCATTCGATGACAGTGTAATGGCATACCAAGGTATCTCCCCAGGTCCTCCGTTCGCCTCAAAACCTAACGCAAACTGTAACTGACGTTCCGTCCTATGAGTAACTGTTGGGGACACAAAAAATCTAGATTTAGACGAGCTCACTGTTTGGCCTGATTGGGTGCAAAACTCATCAAGGGTGCTTCGTATAATCATGCTCTGATCCGATGTGGCCCGACCAAAGAGTATCAAATCGTCAGCAAAGAATAGGTGCGAAATTCCCGGGCCCCCGCGCGAGGCCGCGATAGGAACCCATAGACCATTCTGCACCTTTTGTTGGATCATGTGGCCTAACCTTTCCATACAAAGAGCAAAAAGGTATGGGGACATAGGATCGCCTTGACGGAGTCCACGTTGGGGACGAAAGGACTCCGTTTGAGCTCCGTTCCATAGAACAGTGAGGGTAGGAGTTGAGACACAAAACATAATGAGATCGATCCATTTCTGCGGGAAGCCGAAGACGAACAACGTCTCCCTGAGAAAATCCCATCGCACCTTGTCGTAAGCTTTCTCCAGATCAATTTTCAACGCCATGTATCCCACACCCGTTTTCTTTCTCCGAATTGTGTGCATCAATTCTTGAGTTATGATAATATTATCGCTGGGCAATCTTCCCGGAATAAAACCACATTGATTCGGTGCAACTATCTCCGGGAGAAAAGAACGCAGACGATTTGCTAAAACTTTCGTGATAACCTTGTACAGAACCCCACACAAACTGATAGGTCGGAACACTTTTAGCGAGGTAGGGCGGTCCACCTTCGGAATAAGGTTAGATTTGGACTATATTAAAAATTAGGTACAAAGAAAGATGTAAGATCAATCTGTATCAAAACAAGAGGATTCAATTTTGACCTTAACTATAAACAACTAGTAATTAACTGCTATGCAACTTTTTTATTGAGGAACTTCTATGTAATTTGGTATACAAATAATATGCCACTTTCATTATTTTTTAGGTTTATGATCTCCATTAAATTTAGATCGAAAGTACTAGATGTAAGAAAACAAAACTTATAAATAACATATCTCCTTCGTTCACTCCCGATGTCTCAATATTATAACTCTGCACCTAATCATGGTGTGTGTAAATAAAAAATTTGATTTAAGAATGAAAAATGATTTCTGTATATGGTCCATGTGTGCGATAGATACATGTGTACAGAGTGCAGACTTGACTCAATCTCTATCGTTTATTTGACAGTAGAAAATAAGATAAGTCAATCACTTTTTAGATTTAATAGAAACCCGTCAAACCTTTCATTTTCCATTCCAACGGTCTGACATGCACATCACAAATGTACATGCATACTTGCAAAGTAAAATGTCCCATAAACTTACAATTTCAGATACATTGACCACATGGTGTGTGGGTCATAGCTGTCTGATCTCTCTCATTTGCTCAATTTGACTCCAGAAATCACTTCACTCACTCTTGTCTCAGGATCTGGTCTGGTCTGGTCAATTTCTATGAAAATCTACTGAAATCCACTTCATGAACAGACCCTTCCTTCTTCTGTGGGGTCCCCTATCAAGGTTCTTGGGGTCAGTGGGTGTGAAGCAACTCTCTAATTGTACAAATCAAGTAAGTAATGGTTTAGTTTTAATTTAAGCCTTGAATTCAATGCATGTTCATAAAGTGAGTGCAATTTATTAACTGGTTTTGGAATTATTTTGAATATGGGTCATGATCCTATGGATCTTGTTGTCACTGTCTCTGTCTTTTTTATTCAATTGTTGCTTCTTCTGGGTCCCTTGTGTCCTTGAAGATCTCCAGAGGCAGCCAGATCCAGGATAAGCTATTGGGTCCCATTTGTTTGGATCATCTCTGGTCTTCACTCACCTTCCTCCATGTGATCTTCAATTTTCTACTCTTTCCTTGGATTTTCCTCTGTTTAGCTAATCTAGTCCCTTGTCTTGATCCTAAGCCAACATGTTTCTGGTCTTGCCTTTTTCAAAGCCTTCCTCAATGTTCTGATAGAGATTGGTTCATTTCAGACAACAACATTGGATACCCAGGAAGCTGAGTTCTTGAGATCATGAAAATCTGATAATAGTAAACAATTTCAATGTAAAGATTGGTTCTTTTGCAAGTACAGATCAGACCCATGTTCATCCAATAAGTATAATGACTTTCTTTCACCTTCAACAATCTGGGTATTTCAGTTTTCTTGAGAAACAAACAAGACTTTTTTTACACATTGTCAAACCCAGGTCTTGTTCTTCCACAGGCAATATAAATATGAAAAGAGGTGGGAAAGAATGACAGAAAACCAATTTCAAGTACTTTATTTTTCACTCTCAACAAAATAACAAGAGTTAATTTCTCGACGACGGGGCAGTTTGAGCTGCAACATAATACATATGAATCTGAGAGATTGTTCTTAACAAAGAGCTGACATGAAATCTAGGGTTCAGGACCGCGCTTGGAGAAAATGGTCTAAATTATGAAACACCCATATCTCCACAAGAGAAGTTTGTTTAGTTTCTCACAGTTGTCACGTGCTTGATAAGCATCCCGGCGACATCATCTGATATTCTTGCAGCCTCCGTTTTCAGGTTTTGGATCTTTACGCCTGTTTCTTGTTCAAGTCGTTGCACGTTAGCGCCTGAATCTCCACTGCTCTGTTGGTTGATGATATTGTCAGGACATTAAAAATAGGAGTTATTACGTTAATTATACTCCGCTATTGTGTCAACTTACATCAACGCATTAATTGTGGCATTCAAAACTCATGGGGAGAACAAAAATGTATCCTTTGAATCAAATTTGTTAATAAGCTATATAGCTCGTAAATGAAATTCACATAGACAACTATGCACGTACCTCTGCAAGTTTCTTCTGGAACTCAGACTCCATTTGAGCTCGATATGCAGCTACCTCCTTCTCTGCCTCCTCTTTCGCTTGTTTCAGCCTAGTCATTTTCTCTAGAGCCAGAAAACATGAAAGCAATTAACAAACAGAGAACTCAATACTGCAAGGTGTAAACCAGCAGGAAAAAAAATACAAATTTAAGCAACTTAGTTACGATATATGGTAAAGGAAAGATTGAGTACAAACATGCATCCAGTTAGACATGACACTACAATAGTAAAGTAAAATACTAAAATTTATGAAAAGGAGCTAAAGTTTAGCAAAATCACCATTTCTGGCAGCATTGACAATGCGTTGAGCTTCTTGTTCAGCAGTCAACAACTGCTGAATCCCACCTTGACTCCTAGATGCCATTTTCCCTGCAGATGATAAACTGATTTGTAAACATAAGATTACGAATAGAACTACGAGGGTGCAAAGTACGGGAACAATTTCTGCAACAACAAAACTACATGGTTGGTAAAAGAGAATGCTGATAGCCTCAATATGAAAATAAATCTGGCAGTGTAGTCAGACATGAACGAGTGGACTTCTGGTTGAATGATGTTTGAACATTTCAAAGCACATTAGTCTGGGGTTCATGTTCTGTTGTGTACTATTAAGATAAGAAGAGAAACCAGTTGAATATGATATGCACGCTGCAAACTTTCCTGACTTTTAATTTACATGCTGTTCTGAATACACAATGAAATTACATAGAAAAGCTTGCATGAGATATTGGAGAGGAGGAATAGGTATCATCAACTTCCCGGGTTCACTTAGTAAGTTGATATACGCAGCAAATCTATCGACTTAGTAATCAGTTCTTGTTTGGCTTAGTTTAGTGGCCCTAACAGCTAATTCATTCTTATTATCATGCATTTCGTTGAGAAAAAGAATGTTTTTTAGTTAAATCTTCCTCAGAATAAAAGACACTTTTGGATCTGAAAGAAGTATGCAACTAAGAGCATGTACATTGGGGAGGGAAAAAAATGGAGATGCCAAATGCAAAATGTGGGTCTCACGCATTTGGAATTGAGTTTTCACAGTGGTGAAACTCAAAATGGCAATGCGAACATGTCCTCTCTCTGAGTTGACCATTTCTTTTTAAAAAAATGGACTTCTTATGCGTGAAACTCATCAAAAAAACAAAAAAATGTCCTCGATGTAAATGCGAGATCCGCATCAAGGTCTTTCGCATCGTATTTTGCATCACACCTACAGTGATAGATCCTGATGCAAATTTAGTATCGCCATTGGAATCTCCCATTGTACGTGCTCTAAAACAGATAACATTTTCACTTTGTTGTGTCAAGCATACAAAGTTTTCAAACAAAAAAAAAAAAAGCTGACAGTCACCATTTCACATAAAGATTCTAAAATATGTATTATTATGTAATTTCTTGCCAGTGGGCACCATAAAAGCATTACCAGTCCATGCAAAACAAAGAAATTAAGTTACAATATGTCACCATTGACACTTTATCTAATAAGCAGCATGGGAAGAATTCTCTTTTAGAAGAGAAAAAAAGTAAAAGCTGAAAGACAAATAAAGATGTTAGGCAATTACCTGAAATGGGCAATGTTTTATTCATTCATCCACGAACAAGAATATGCTTACAGTTCATTATGATGATCAATTCACCCACAAACCAGCAGCAATAGTGGCAAAAAACTTTCAACACATGAGCAAAAACTACTCATAATCTGGCTCATTACCAAATTAACTCCTTCAAAATGAGCCTTTTGTGACTGATACACACTAGCTATTCTGGGTTCTATAGTGTCACAAACTATCCAGTTTTTGACTCCAAGATTGTCAAAGACGGGCTATTAAGTAATACAACATTTCATCAATACCTATTACTTACAACATATATAGAGAATTTGAGAAAAGGGATAAGAGAGCTCTTAAATACAATTGGACAAAATGAGTTATATACAGCAGAAGCCGCCGCCATCTCCCTTATTGTCCATAGGCATCTGACTCCTGCTTTCCTCCCAACAGAAACTATATGCAAACGTCGTGGATACAAACTCAGATTCCTATAGGTGAATCAATCACTTATCAGTTAAATTGCACAAATAGTGATAAAAAAACGGTATTCAGACTTATTCTAACGAGTTAAGGGCCTACATATATCAGGTCGGGCTCCACAACCAAAAGGTTAATCCGAGGGTTGGGTTTGTTTCTTCCCTTTATATGTCATGCAGGACTTTTATATCTCATCAGAACCCGTTAAGAGACTGAACCCTTAAAAGGTATGGATAGAGGTCATGCTGATGAAAAGAGTTTAGATTCATTTCCTTAGCACATTAGACTACGGATGCATCTGTGTGGAATAGAGTGAATGATGAATGTTTACCGTTAGGAATCACAAGAAGAATGTGGGAGTTGGGATTTAGCATAGACGATGCCACGGAGCAGTAAGGTTTCTTGCTATCTACAAAAAGAACACTTGTTGGAGTCAGTCTGGACGCAACACGGACATATCAACCACCTGGCTGGACAGGCAATGAACAAGAACTCCCGCGTGAGTTTCGGTCTATCAGCCAGTCTCGAAGAAGCTCCCCACTGCAGAGTAGAGCTGTTCCTCCTCAAATGGCTTGGACACATACCCATCCATCCCACATTTCATGCATTCTTCGCTTGTAGCCTGAATTACATCAGCGGTCATTGCTAGTATCGGTGTGTGCCAATGAGAAACGTTCCTAAACATCTCTTTTGATACTTCCTCGGATGCAATCTTCTCGTTTACTTCACTCTCTATGGAACGGACTTTTGTTGTTGCTGTAAACCTGCATAATTCAGAGGGAAAAAAAATGTAAATCCCACATAGGTTGAGTTTGGTTAAAATGTGTGGGAATGGGAATGGAATCACCAAATTTATGTATAATTTTGCAGCATTTTTATCCTCGTTTTGCAATACGGAAATGAGATTTACCGTGATGAGTGAATGGGAATGGACATAGGATTGTAAAAACCTTGCAACTCCCCTCATTTACATATAAACAAGGAGCGAAACCCATTCCCACCAAATTTCTTTTATCTGAAAACAACCTAATATAAGAAAATTTAGGGAGCGGAATAATTTACCCATCCATTTCCGGCATCTGGATATCCATGAAGCAAGCATCAAAATCATGAGGTGGCTTGAGCAATGTTAGAGCAGCCTTGCCACTATCCACGCAGGTAACAATTGCTCCATATTTCTTCAGAGCAGCTTCTGCCACTCTTCTATTAACCACATTGTCATCCACCACCAAAATACGCCTCCCTCTTAGTAGATTACCAAGAGTAGTAGGCTTTTTCCTATTCGCTTGCCCCTTCTTGCCAAGCGCATCCTGGAAGCTTGAAATTATGACACTCAACCGAAGAGGCTTTGTCATCACATTATCAACCAAACCACTTGACTTGAGCTCATTGCATTCTATGGGACTAATAGAGGTAGCCAAGAGAAAAATCTTGGGAAGGTTTACTGGAACTTCCCCTCTACCACTTCGCTGGTGCTCTTTCAGGGCATGACGGAATGCAACACAAGCTTCCTTATCCCAAACATCTTTGTCAATAAAAACCACCGCCAAATCCGCCAACTCACTGTGGTCAGAAGTTGAAGAAAAATTAAATAACAGATCATAAATCAGTCATAATGGTAAATATAAATGTATAAGCTCATCGGCACAAGTCCATTTTCTTTTTCATGTATGTTCAGATCATATGTGAATGTGTCCATATTATCCGTGGATTCAAATTATAATGTCCAACTACTTCAAAATGTGGAATTACCTTGGGTTGCATAGATAAGAACTCGCAGATTCGAGGCATGAAGCTATATTCACAGATATCCCCAACCTCTGCAGATGATATCGTGTGACCTCTGCACGGATGCTTCTCTTATCTATCACTAGTGCTCTCATTCCTCGGAACTCCGAAGCAGCTTGATCATAATGTTGCCACTTCTTGTCAAGAGAACTTGCCTCTCCTTTCCGAAGGGCTCCAGTAAACGAGAACGTGCTGCCAGTTCCAGTTTCACTGACAAACCCAATCTCCCCACCCATGAGATCCACCAAACAGTTGCTAATGCTTAATCCTATTCCAGTCCCGCCATATGTTCGCGAAGTGGAACTGTCAGCCTGCATAAAAGGCATAAAGATGCGACTTTGTGCATCTGAAGGAATTCCCACGCCAGTATCCTCAACCGTCACAAGTAATTTAATCATGTCGCATTCCTCCATTTTATCTGTATCGTTTAACTTCTTAAATTTTTCCCAGCTTTTCCATCTGTCTACTACGGGAAACCCACTCAACGTGTTATAAGTTTTGTCAGAAGGGTCTTGAACTAAGTGCAGGCCTTGTATCAGCACTTTGTCCCGAACATTAGGTGATCCCCACACTTCATCAGCCAAATGGACCGTGACAAAAATATGCCCTTTGTCATGTGTAAACTGCAATTATAGCATATGAACATCCAAGATTAGTGAACAAAAGTAGTTAAATGCATACCGAGATTTTAAGCAAGCTGATTACTGCATCTAAGACAAGGTTACACATATAATTATCTGTTTGGTCTGAATTCTAGCATAGCTTTAATTGAAAACAATCAAACTACGATTTGCCATCTTTTGGTCTAAGAGACAATAATGACCAGTTAGCCGACATATGGCATGTTCCAATATTGATTCCTTCAGTTTTTGGACATTAGCACAATGCTTAGTACTGTATGACAAGGGAAAGGGGAAAGGCAAGCAAGGAATACAACCGACCTTAATCGAGTTTCCAACAAGGTTGGTGATTATTTGCCGGAACCGTCCAGGGTCACCAATAACAACTTCAGGCACTTCATTGGAGACGTACACAGCCAACTGCACTCACACCAGAAACACCCACAAACAAGGCTATGTAAGATTACATTAATAGCATTAATAGAAGAAAGCATGAGAGCGGAATAGTTTGCATTATACCTCAATTCCTTTTTCATTAGATTTTCCCGAGAAAAGCGATAGAACATTATCAAGAACAGAACGCAGATCAAAAGGAACAGCTTCTAGTTCAAGCCTGCCTGACTCAATCTTAGCCTGATCAAGAACCTCATTTATCAGTGATATGAGATCTTTCCCACTGGCATGAGCAGTCTGCGCATAATCTTGTTGGTTCGCGTCCAGATCTGTGTCCATCAGCATTTGCAGCATACCTGTAATAGGATTGGAGAAGTTATGCTTACTTATTAATCCAAGACTCGAAGAGCGGTTACTGTAAAATATAAGAGTTCTCCGTTACCTAAAACGCCATTCATTGGAGTCCTGATCTCGTGGGAAACAGTCGCAAGAAACTGCGAAGGGAGTGAAAATGATGTAAGATGATAACTCATTATAATGATGATGAAAATGCCAAGGAAAAAAGGTCATAATTGTCCGAGGAAGCAAATGACACATTGAATCTACATAACGCTAATGATTGTGAGAACCTACCTGTCCATATGACCAGACAAAAAAACAGTAGACATGAAGTAAAGTTACCTGAGATTTTGCCACATCTGCAGCTTCAGCACGAGCTTTGAGCTCCTCCATCTTGCGGAGGTTACTCTCTACTTTTGCGATTCGACTTATAGCTGCATAAAAGATTTGGGCAGCAAGTAAAGTAATAACAAGGACTCCCACTGATGAATTTATTGCCGTCCAAGGTAAAGGAGGTTTTTGCTTGAACCTGTAAAGGGACACAACTTCGACATCAGAAAATGAGTAATCCAGTCCAAATTGCAGAGTATCCACTTCACGTCAAACGAGAACAAACCTGCAATGCATTTCATGCTTCCTCACTGGATCCCCAAAATCAAGGTGGCTGATTTGCAATAACCCGGTATCAGTAACATCCTCACCATACATATTGATAGGAGCAGATGCATTTGTTGTATCATAAACGTTCACAACAATGGTTTGCTTGCTGGCAAGTTGGTGCAGAAGCTTCTCCACCAGCGATGGGACATCATAAGATGCCCCTAGATACCTTTAACAAAAAAAAATCACAACATTAATTTCAGTTAAACGAAAAAAAAAATGTATACTTAAAATGATGAAACGGATAAAGCACAAAGTAGAGTGCAAGAAAATCGACATTGTCTCGTGAAGTTAACTTACCCTACAGTAGCTTCATTGCGTTGCTCTGGCGTAGCATCTGAAGGAAGATCAGTGTTATAAACGGCAAATGTGAGTACAACACCAAGGTGATTGGATTTCAAAAGTTTGAATGGAGATGTCAAAACTCCCTTCCCGGATGCCCTTGCTCGTATGATATTCTCACGGTCTTCCTATAAAACAGAACGTAAAGCATTTATGTAGTCAGCACATAATTAATGCAGTATATGATGATGCATAACCAAATATAAAAATAAAAACCAATCCCGGCTTAACAATTTGACTCAATGGTCCATGGCTGTAGAAGTTCAAAATCAAACGAGAAGAAATAAAAAGAAATTGCAGAACATAGATATTGCTAATTGGAAGGCGTGATTTAGAAAAATAGGGAAGCACCAAGAGCTTCAGTTGCATACCTTTCCAGACATCATGTCAATAGAGACGATATGAGAAACAGTTTCCTGGGAAAATATCACAGGGGCATATTCATCTTGAATCGGTGCAGGATCCAAATTTTCTGGAATACAGTCCTGGAGTGAGGTCTGCTCCTCAGTTGCCATTTTCTTTATTTTCCACCCACACCGCTGCTCAAATTTTTCTCTCTCCGAGTGGACAACTTTTACGGCATAAGCAACACCACTTGTAAGTGGTCTTTCAAAAGCTGTTCTCTCAGTATATTCACCAAAGGTTTTCTGCAGAAAGATAAAAGAAGTTCAAATTCAACTCCGCAAAATAGATTTCGTTCATTATAGCCATTTTATCTTTAAACAAGTAGTAAAGTTATGCATCAACGTGGGAAAAGCTATACACGTTCATTGCACTTTTTATAAAGAAAAAACAGCTATCTAGCAACGTAGTAGTAAGCAATGGCGATCAAAATCACAAGAGAACCCTAGCTATCTTAATAAACACCATACTACAAGTAAACTCATCAAACACAGTTCTTTGTGATTTTATCAAACACTACGAAGAGTTTCTCACAGCTAACCAAGACTCCTCACAAAAGAAACTGAGGATATGGTAGTCAAAGATATAAACTAGATTGTGAAACATTACCTGATCAATGGCAGAAGGATCTTTTCCATGGTGAAATGTGGAGACAAGAATAGCCAAGGCATGGACATGGTTCAAGCTCACATTGAACTGATCCTGCAACATACGGGCTCGCTCATCACACATGTTAGCTAGTGTTTCTTTCCTCGTCGTGTTGTGTTTCCGATAGAAGTGAATAAATAACCACACGGATAAAACAATTCCAGTTACGACAAACACTATGAGCACTTTCATCCTCCAGTTTCCACTACTTTTGGGAGGACTTTGCTGTTGCTGCTTTTGCGAAGGAGTTGATGCTTGTGCTGCACCAATAGAGAGTTGATGCTTGTGCTGTAGCGGTTGCTGCGGTTCCTGCTGGCGTAGCTTCTTCTTTCTGTTCTTCCAAAACTTAGAATAAAAACTAGGCATCTTGTATCTAACAATAGCTACCACAAGGACCCACCAACACATCTTTAACAGAGTAAAGAGACAAAAACACACACTCCAACAGTGCCCTTCCACGGAGTCTCCCACTGCCCATGTTTGCAAGGCGCTCTGATTAACCAAAAAGAAAGACAAAACAACCGAAGAAACATGAATTATGTCTTCTTTAAGGAATATGTTTTTTATCTTCTTCTCATTCTTCACATCTTTAGCACTCTCAGTAGTGACCATACAAGAGATACAGGTATGTATGATGTGCATTAAATTAGTAAGGACGTATAGAGCCACTTCAAATGTTCACATTCTATATATAATTTGTAGTCTGTGAGGCCATAAAAGCCACTTTCACAATCTAAATTTTAAGGCACAAACGGACATGTATATAAGTACATTTAAAAGATACTACACACCACAACTCCTTACAAATTAAAAAATATTAGGGGGTCTAATACATGTTTAAAACTGAACGCAGATTTATTGTTCATTCTTCATCGTTAAAAGCATTTCACGCAAGTGTTTTTTCAGCTCATCAGGGGAAAAAAATGCCACTGATGAGACGGTTCCATTTTGGTAGCGTTGTTTGACCTTGACCATGAAAAATATCTTCTTTACAAGTTAAGACCAATACATAATAAGTACATAAGAAAACGGTTTCTTCTATATGCAAAATGTGAAGTGTCTTGTGGACGTGAGTATGACCAGGAAACACACATGATGAAAGAGGTTGAGATAAGTTAAACTCGAACAATAACTTAAGTTACAACTACAAGTAATTTTTGAAGTAGTCAAAGCAATTGTAAACAAGCTTAAGTCATTGGAAAACTCAAACTAAGCAAAGATGTAAGAGTCTGCTGTCAGAGTTGTTGGAGCAATTCAAAGAGCTGCAACTGAGATCAAGGACAATGGCATAGCCAGCGTTCTCATTGCATAACTCCATCCTATGAGCAGCAATTACTATCCTCTTCTTAATGCTTCTCCGAAGCAAACTTTGCATAGGTGCAAATTTAACAGCATATAATTAACAGATAACATTCTGATTTCCGAAGCTTTTAAGAAAGAATCACAGTTAATTGTTCTTCAAAGCAAGGTTCTACCTGTCCAGAAGTTTGGCGGGAAGGTGAAATTGTTGAAATTGCAGATTGCATAAGATAGGATAAACATTTTTCGGCTACAGTTGATGGTTCAAGCTTCCGATGGATAGGCTCGTCTTGAATTGGGCACTGGTC
>JAYMSY010000474.1:0-11845 GCA_036897685.1 Monsonia emarginata | reverse complement strand
CCCCCCGACGACACTGCTCGACTCGGCGCCGTCAACTCGCTCCGCCGGGCGATTCTCTTCCCCCCCAACTCGCTCCTCGTCGCTCACTCCGCCTCTTTCCTCTCCCAGGGTTTTTCCCAACTCTTAGTTGACAAGTAACTGCTCATTCACTCGCTCTTCGCGCTTTATAGTTGTACTTACATGTTTTTGAGTGTTCAATACTTCAATTGCTTGTACCCATTCGACGAAAGATGCTTTTTTTCGTTGACCCAGAATTGAATTTGAGTTTGTTTGCATGATTGCTTCTCTGGGTTTTGAATTGTTCATGAGAATACTGGTTGAATACTTGAATGTTCAATACTTGATTGCTTCTCAGAGCTAGTTGTGTTGTATTTGTTTGTTGGAATACTTTGATAGATTGTGTATTTTGTTTTTGATGCTATCATATTGCAAAATTTCCCTTAAACTGGAACTAGGTGCTAGAGTTAGGGTGCTTTGATTTGGAAGTGTTCAACTTTCTTGTGCTTTTGGTCAAATCCTATGTTATTTAATATGATGTTTTGTTTTCCTAATGGTGGATCAGATCGTACCCTGTTAGGCAGGCGGCGGCAATAGCCTATGGGGCTTTATGTGCTGTAGTGTGTTCTATTCCTATAGCGTCTAATGGAAGGCAAAACCAGCTTTTACTTGGAGGTTTGGTTGACCGGTTCATTGGCTGGGGTTTATCACTGCTAAGCAATGGCAGTGCTGGAGATGGTACCACCGAATTGGCATTGGAGGGCCTGCGTGAGTTTCTTAATGTTGGAGATGTTGGGGGGGTTGAGAGATATGCTTTGCCAATTCTTAAGGCCTGCCAAGAACTTCTTGAAGATGAGAGAACCTCCTTGATTTTATTACGCAGGCTTCTGAGTGTTTTGACTTCAATTGCAGTGAAGTTTTTTAGATGTTTCCAACCTCATTTCCTTGACATTGTTGATCTGCTTCTTGGATGGGCACTGGTGCCGGACCTAGCCGAAAATGATAGGCATGTTATCATGGATAGTTTCTTACAATTTCAGAAACATTGGGTTGGTAATTTGCAGTTCTCTTTGGGGTTATTGTCGAAGTTCTTGGGTGATATGGAGGTGCTGCTGCAGGATGTGAGTCCTGGAACTCCACAACAATTCCGAAGATTGCTTGCATTGCTTTCATGTTTTTCAACAATTCTTCAGTCTACAGCTTCTGGGTTGCTGGAAATGAATATACTCGAACAAATACTTGAACCCCTTTGCAAAATAGTTCCACATTTATTGGGCTGTTTATCTATGGTTGGAAAGAAATTTGGGTGGTCAAAATGGATCGGAGATTCATGGAAGTTCTTGACTCTTTTGGCAGAAATATTATGCGAAAGATTTTCCTCATTTTATCCTCTGGCAGTTGATGTCTTATTTCAAAGCTTAGAAATGGATGGTATGGTCCAACCATCAAGAGGTGGAAAGCTTACATCTTTTCAAGTTCATGGAGTATTGAAAACTAATCTTCAGCTATTGTCCCTGCAAAAGCTTGGCTTTCATCCATCATCTTTACAGAAAATACTTCAATTTGATGGACCCATATCACAACTGCGTCTGCATCCAAATCACTTAGTTACAGGAAGTTCCGCTGCAACTTATATATTTGTTCTTCAGCATGTAAATAATGACGTTGTTCAACAAGCAATAACCTTATTAATGGGAGAGCTGGAATTGTTGAGGGGCATGATCGAAAAAAAATTGGGTCGAGGAGACAAGGTCAATCACGATATAGATTCTAAATCCTATTCGAAAGCTGAGCTGTTTGCATTGGTTAAATTTGATTTAAAAGTTTTATTAACTTCTATATTGTTGGGTGGGGGTAGCAGTTTGATTGGCCAGCCTGACACTGCTGCCTTGTATCTTAAGCGATCAGAAACATTGGTGTCTTTTATTATAGAGAAACTGAATCCTCTTGAAGCACCTATTCAGGAATGTGAAGAGTTGCAAGTTGATGTCATCAAGACGTTGGAGAGGCTCACAGCAGTTGAATTCTTAAGCAAATGCTCCACTAGAAATCTGCATGGTAGGGAAGTTCCCGAACATGTTGGTGCTCAGAAGGTCCTAACAGATTACAATTTGATGGACGCGTGCTCAGCTGTAATTGCTGAGCATTTAAGGAAGTACAGTGCACTCCCTGTCAAAGCTCTCCATGTTTCTTCCTCTCTTTCACTCAAACTGACAGCTCTAGAGTGGGTCCAAAAGTTCTGTGAGAATGTTATTGCTTTTTATGAAAATTCAGGTGTGACTGCTTTTTCCGATGGATCATTTGGATGTATTGGTAATTCTGGCAGTATTGTCTTTTCAGTTTTAAACTCTGCATCTGACAGGGAGCCAAAAGTGAGATCGCATGCAGCATTAGTCTTAGAGCTCCTTCTGCAAGCAAGAGTTGTGCATCCAATATACTTTTATCCCATATGTGAAGTGGTGCTTGAAAAACTCGGTGACCCAGATATTGATATCAAAGGTGCATTTGTGAGGCTGCTATCCCGTGTTTTGCCCACTACTATGTATGCCTGTGGTCTACATGAATATGGAAAGTTTACCACGTGTAGGCCTGGTGTTTTTGGGTTAAGCAATAGTTCCAACTTGCATTGGAAGCAAATATTTTCCCTCAAGCAGCTACGGCAACAACTCCATTCTCAACAACTAGTTTCTATTTTGAGCTACATTTCACAAAGACGGAAAGTGCCTCTTTCTGCTTGGATCCAACGTCTCATTCACACCTGTCAGAGTTCTAAGGATCTTGTTCCAAGTCAGCTTGATGAGACAGGAAATGTTGCTAATGCTGTACTGTTGGATATAGAAGTTGATGACAATATTCTTGAAAGAGTTTGCTCAGTTAATAATATAGCTGGGGCCTGGTGGGCTATACATGAAGCAGCTAGATATTGCATTGCTACACGCCTTAGGACTAACCTTGGTGGGCCAACTCAAACATTTGCAGCACTGGAGCGAATGCTTTTAGATGTTGCACATGTGCTACAGCTTGATAGTGAACAAACTGATGGCCACTTAAGTATAATAGGCTCCTCTGGTGCTCATTTGCTCCCTATGAGATTACTGCTGGATTTTGTTGAGGCCCTTAAGAAGTATGTATATAATGCATATGAAGGGTCTGCTGTTCTGCCTTCTGCTACTCGCCAAAGTTCCTTGTTTTTCCGAGCAAACAAGAAGGTTTGCGAGGAGTGGTTTTCCCGTATATGCGAGCCAATGATGAATGCTGGATTGGCACTTCAATGTCATGATGCTATAGTTCACTACTGCTCTCTGCGTTTGCAAGAGCTAAAAAACCTCCTGGTTTCATCTTTAAAGGACAAATCAAGAGCACAGGTAACTGAAAACCTCCATAATATGCGTAATAGGTTTTCTGGAGACATCCTGAGGGTTCTGCGGCTCATGGCATTGTCTCTCTGTAAGAGTCATGAACCAGAGGCTTTAATTGGGTTACAAAAATGGGTTTCGATGACATTCTCTTCTTTGCTTGTGGAAGAAAACCAGTCTCTAAGTAACATTGGAATGCCAGAACCCTTTCCCTGGATAACTGGGCTTGTATATCAGGCTAAAGGTCAATATGAAAAGGCTGCTGCTCATTTTACTCACTTGCTACAGACAGAGGAGTCACTGAGTTCTATGGGTTCTGATGGTGTGCAATTTGCTATTGCTCGTATCATTGAGAGTTACACCTCTATATCAGATTGGAGATCTCTAGAGTCTTGGCTATTAGAATTGCAGGCACTTCGTGCTAAGCATGCTGGGAAGAGTTATTCTGGAGCTCTAACTACAGCAGGAAATGAAATTAATGCAATTCATGGTTTGGCACATTTTGATGAAGGTGAATTTCAAGCTGCATGGTCATGTCTTGGTTTGACACCCAAAAGCAGCAATGAACTGACACTTGATCCTAGACTGGCATCGCAAAGGAGTGAGCGGATGCTTCTGCAGGCAATGCTTCTTCAAATTGAGGGGAAAACAGACAAGGTGCCGCATGAATTACAAAAGGCGAAGTTAATGCTGGAGGAAACATTGTCCATTCTACCACTTGATGGTTTAGTGGACGCAGGTGCACATGCTTCCCAGTTGCACTGCATCTTTGCATTTGAAGAGGGTTACAAGCTTCAGGGTACCCAAGATAAACCCAACAAACTTCAAGCAATATTTAATTCCTATGTCCAGTCAAAGCAGTCTTCAATTAATAGGGTCCATCAAGACTGTAACCCATGGTTAAAGGTTCTTCGGGTATATCGAACTATTTCTCCAACTTCTCCAGTTACTCTAAAGCTCTGTATAAATTTGATGAGTTTAGCCCGAAAACAGAGAAACCTGATGTTAGCTAATCGTTTAAACAACTATCTTAAAGATCATGTATTTGGTTGCCCAGAGGAGAGATATCGTGACTTTCTGTTCTCAAGTTTGCAATATGAGGGCATCCTGCTGATGCATGCTGAAAACAAACTCGAAGACGCATTTTCCAATCTTTGGTCTTTCGTGCGTCCTAGCATGGTTTCTTCAACACCTATAGTTTCTGATGCTGATGATGGAATTTTTAAGTCTAGAGCTTGCTTGAAATTGTCAGATTGGTTGAGACAGGATCATTCAGGTCTGAGTTTGGAGATCATCATTCCCAAACTGCAAGCAGATTTTGAGAGAGCTGATATTTCTCCTCTTGACAGGGTTGAAGCCACCAGCAATGTGAACTTAAGCTCCAAGCCAAATATGGGTCTTATTATTGAGGAGATTGTAGGTACTGCTACGAAGTTATCCACTCATCTTTGCCCCACTATGGGCAAGTCATGGATTTCTTATGCCTCTTGGTGCTTCGGTCAAGCCAGGGATTCCCTTCTTACGTCACATGGAACTGTCCTTGATTCGTGCTCATTTTCTCCTATTCTTATTCCTGAAATTGTACCTGAAAGATACAAGTTAACTGAAGATGAGATTGCAAGAGTAAGGTCTGTGATTTTGCAGCTTCTTCATGGTAAGGGTGATGCACTTGGTTTAAAAGATGAAGAGGGAAAGTACACATCTTGGCTTGATTCTGCTGAAGAGTTGATAATTGACAATCCTGTGAAGGCTCTGGTGCAGGAAGTAGTAAATCTTATTGAAGCTGCTGCTGCGGCGCCTGGTGCTGAAAATTCTAATGGTGAATGCCTTTCTGCTACACTAATTTCTCAGCTGCGAGTGTCCTTCATGCATGCAAATATGGGCCTGGAGGAAGTTGACACATCATCTGCAATTCATGATTTGGTTGAAATTTGGTGGCCTCTTAGGCAGAGAAGGGTGTCACTCTTTGGGCATGCAGCTCATGGTTTCATACAGTATCTTTCTTATTCATCTCCCAAGGTTTCCGACAGTCAGTTTGTTGGCTCTGATTGCGAGTCTTTAAAACAAAAATCGAGCAGCTACTCCCTAAGGGCTACATTGTATGTCCTGCACATTCTTCTGAATTATGGAGTGGAGTTAAAAGATACACTTGAACCAGCTCTCTCAAAGGTTCCTTTGTTGCCATGGCAGGTTAGATGCTGTTTCTTGGCATCTTTATTTCAGGCTATAATAATCTATCTACATTCTGATCAAAATCTTATTTTTGTAGGAAGTAACACCACAACTGTTTGCTCGGTTAAGTTCTCATCCGGAGCAAGGGGTTCGGAAGCAACTGGAGGGCTTACTGATGATGCTGGCCAAGCAATCTCCTTGGTCTATTGTGTACCCAACTCTAGTTGATGTTAGTGCTAATGAAGAAAAGCCTTCTGAGGAGCTTCAACACATCTTGGGTGCTTTGGTATTTTGTCTTAATCTACTTGAGATTGTTGGGTTTTTACTTTGCAACATTCTGAAATACAATTCCCTTTCGATCATTATTCAGCTGATTGCACATTTTGGATGTTATCATATGTACTGCACTCTTGTCGTCATATGACTGGAAATTTGCCTCTACAGAACATGACGCTTATCATATGCTGTTATCCACTGCTTGTTGCTAGGATCAACCATAGGAGACTAAATTGTTTCAAACTTTAGCTTGTTCTTTTTTTTTTATAAACACTTTAGCTTGTTACATCTAGGTTTCACAAAACAAGTCCATATGTTGCTTAATAATTCTATGCATGAGTATTTGAGTAGTATGAGATTGCCTCGTGGTGTTGAGGAACAATAACATTAGATGGTTTGGGTGTGAAGCTACATGGCTGGGATGGTGCAAATATATATTTTCCATGGGAAACGGCATGTGTTTTTAGAAATTTGTTTATTTCTATTTTGGATTTAATTTGGTATATAAATATCTTTCCTTTCTTGCTTCTCTCACATTTTCCCTCACCAAACATTACTTATCCATGAAAACTCTATATTGCAAAGTCCTTGTGCTAGAACTTCTCTAAATGATAGAAATGCTTCCCACAGCTGTCTGAAGCAGCCAGAACTTCACTAAATTACATTTCAGTTGCTCAACCGAAGTCTTGTTGGTTGGTTAGGTAAACACTTACATACTAATATAAAAAATCTAGCGCCATTTGGCTTGAACAATCTGTTTCAAATGACTTGATACTAGTTTACCTGCAGCTTTGGTGTTTCAGGTTTTGTAGTTTCATGCATTAGTAACCCACTGTAGAGTTTTTGGTCCATCAAGAGAACTCATTTGCTCCATGCAACTCTCTTATACAGCATTTATCAAATTTGCTCTATCTATATGTTTGAAAGCATGATAGCTAAGTTGAACTGTCAAGTACTTGGGAGCTTAAAAATGAATGTTCCGACATATTTTCAGTGAATCTGTTATATGAGATGGCACATGTTCTTGAACTATGCATAATTTTTCTGGAATTGAAAAAAAAATGGGATAACCTGCCCTTAAGTGTAGGTCAGTACTTAAGAAATCAAGCATGCCCATAAAACTTTTGTGAATTTAAGTATTTTCTTTGGTCAGGGTTGAATATAAGATGATTGAATTGTAATAATTTTTCCGTGCAGAAAGCTCTTTATCCTAGATTAATTGAAGATGTTCGTCTCATGGTGAATGAGCTTGAAAATGTAACTGTTCTTTGGGAGGAGCTTTGGCTCAGCACACTTCAAGATCTCCATACAGGTAACTGTGGCTTGCTTGATTGGAGCTTCATTGCTCATGGTGCATCTTTTAGTCAACCGCACATTTCCTAATTTACTGTAAGTCTAGTTGAAATTGAATTTCATCTAACACATTGGAAATGTGAATTCAAATATGGATTATGGACATAAACATTTAACATGCAAACCCCAATCCCAAGTAATGTGCTACTGTGGGTGTTTGGCTCAGTTCACTTCAAATGGTGTTACTCTGTTCTGTTCAGTAGCATCCTCTCCCCATTGATATTTTGTAATTTAGTTTTTCCCTTAGTGCAACTGCAACAACAGATAAAGGTATCTGATCGAAGTCTCTTGCAGATGTCATGAGACGCATAAATGTGTTGAAAGAGGAAGCTGCACGGATTTCAGAGAATGCTACTCTTAGCCAAAGTGAGAAGAACAAGATAAATGCTGCTAAGTATTCGGCTATGATGGCTCCTATAGTTGTGGCCTTGGAACGGCGTCTAGCTTCAACTTCTCGGAAACCTGAGACACCTCATGAGGTTTGGTTCCATGAGCATTACAGGGAACAACTGAAGTCAGCCATCTTAACCTTTAAAGCTCCTCCATCATCTGCTGCAGCAATTGCAGATGTGTGGCGACCATTTGATAGTATTGCAGCATCCTTAGCATCCTATCAAAGGAAATCATCCATTTCTCTAGGAGAAGTTGCACCACGTCTATCTTTATTATCATCTTCTGATGTACCAATGCCTGGTCTAGAGAAGCAAGTCATCGTATCTGAATCAGACAGCGGATCTACTAGTACTCTTCAGGGAATCATCACAATAGCTTCTTTCTCCGCTGAAGTGTCTATCTTATCAACTAAGACAAAACCTAAAAAGCTTGTTATACTGGGTTCGGACGGTCAAAAGTATACCTATCTTTTAAAAGGGCGAGAAGACCTGCGTCTTGATGCCAGAATCATGCAGCTTTTACAGGCTATAAATGGTTTTCTGCTTTCATCTCATGTCACTCGTAGTTATTCACTTGGCATTCGCTATTACTCTGTGACTCCAATCAGTGGCCGGGCTGGTCTCATCCAATGGGTTGACAATGTGACGAGTATATACAGTGTCTTTAAGTCATGGCAAAACCGCGTCCAGCTAGCACAACTCTCAGCATCAGGTACTGGAAATACAAAGAATCCAGTTCCTCCCCCTGTTCCTCGGCCAAGTGATATGTTCTATGGTAAAATCATTCCAGCACTTAAAGAGAAAGGGATAAGGAGAGTAATATCCCGTAGAGACTGGCCTCATGATGTCAAGCGTAAGGTTCTTCTGGAACTTATGAAAGAGGCTCCAAAACAGCTGCTTCATCAAGAACTTTGGTGTGTTAGTGAAGGATTCAAAGCCTTCATCTCAAAGTTAAAAAGGTATTGTTAGCATCCCAAGTTCCTCAGTTTTTTGCCATCTATTATCCAGTACACTATGCTAACGTGTATACTAAATAAGCTAATAGGGACTGAAATCATTTTTTTAATAAGCAATAGGGACTGAAATCATAATGATCGGTCCTCAAGTCTCAGAAGCTTTGGGGGTTCATCTGGTTACCTATGTCTATTTTCTCTACCTTGACCTATTTTCTTTCACCCTCTTGTACTTCTGAAAACCTCAAACTTGAATAGGCTCCTTGCTGGTGGATTTACAGATATCTGTAGCGTCTTGCCTAATGATCTTAGCAATTTTGTACTGTTGTGTCCATTTTGGCCCTGTGATGGAATGCAGGCTAACTATGATACTATGTTTTGAAACACATTAATCTGGGTATGGTTTAGTGCATATACATTGTATGAATATGGGAGTTTACTTGATGTCAGTGGAATAATTAATCAAAGTCTAAAATTGAGGCCTGACAAAGGTAAAATGTTTTAGTAGAAAATGACATAGGGTTGGATGTGTCTGGCCTACTAGTCATGGATTGCTAGCCTCTTACGAATAAAACAAAAATAAAAACATGGACAAAGGTGAAATTTTACAAGTGGACAATGAATTTACTTCATTGCAAAAAAAAAAACAGCACTTAGTAGTATGTACATCTAACGTCTAATTCGTATAGAGATTTCTTATTTTGATATCTAATCTTTAGAGAGAGAATTGGTGCGGTAGTTTCTGCTTGGTTGGCACAGGCACTTCAGTATCGCTATTTACTCTGGTACAGTATCAATGATGTGTGTTACATTGACATGTGTTTGCCTCCTGCTGAAATTTTACCAAGTACTTGGATGAACTCTTGCATATTGAGTGGAATATAAAATCATTGATTTGTGTCTCAGATAAATTTTGTGTTTTTCACGTGTAGGTATTCTGGAAGTGTTGCAGCCATGAGTATGGTGGGTCACATTCTGGGTCTGGGTGATAGACATTTGGATAATATTCTTATTGATTTCTGTAATGGGGACATTGTGCATATTGATTACAATGTTTGCTTTGACAAAGGGCAAAGACTAAAAGTTCCAGAGATTGTTCCCTTTCGACTTACCCAAACAATTGAAGCAGCTTTAGGGTTGACAGGAATTGAAGGTACGTTTAGAGCAAACTGTGAAGCAGTTCTTGGTGTTCTCAGGAAGAATAAAGACATAATTTTGATGTTACTGGAAGTCTTTGTCTGGGATCCACTTGTGGAATGGACAAGAGGGGATTTTCATGACGATGCAGCAATTGGGGGTGAAGAAAGAAAGGGTATGGAATTGGCAGTTAGCTTGAGTTTATTTGCATCACGAGTGCAAGAAATTCGCGTTCCCTTACAGGTGCTTATTTGACCTTCATTAATATTTCCGATCAAATAAAATATGGAATGTATGTTGTCATTACCTCATGAAGTTTTAGTTACCTTCTGACTTAATCCTAGTTACTGGTGCAATCTTGCTTATTCTTTTCTCTCTTCTATATTGTGTAATCTCTGGATGGATAATTCTATGTTGCGTAAAATTACGAGGCCTTGCATAATTCTAGAAGGCTGTTATTTCTAGGTTTGCACATAGCAACGTAATTATTTTTCTTACTGTCTTACTTTTATCTGGAACTTATTTGGATATATTTACAATGATGATGGCTCTATATTGTCACAGGAACACCATGATCTTTTGTTGTCTACTTTACCAGCTATTGAATCTGCTCTTCAGGTATGGAGGGTTCAGTACTTTTGAGTTCTTTGTTTACCAGTTTATTTATTTGTTTTTAACTATGAAGTTTATGTACCAGAGGTTTGCTGATGTTCTAATTCAATATGAGCTTGCCTCGGCCCTTTTCTATCGAGCTGATCAAGAGAGAAACAATCTTATCCTTCATGAAACATCTGCAAAGTCAATAGTTGCTGAAGCTACTAGTAATTCAGAGAAAGCACGTTCTTCATTTGAAATCCAAGCTCGAGAATTTGCTCAAGCAAAGGCTTTGGTTGCTGAAAAAGCTCAAGAGGCTTCATCTTGGATTGAGCAACATGGAAGGGTCCTCGATGCTTTACGAAGCAATTTGGTTCCTGAAATAAATGCCAGCATAAACCTGAGTAATATGGTTGAATCTCTGTCTCTTACATCTGCTGTTTTAGTAGCAGGCGTTCCTCTGACAATTGTGCCTGAGCCCACACAAGTACAGTGTCATGATATAGATAGGGAGGTTTCTCAGCTTATAACTGAACTGGATCACGGACTCTCTTGTGCCCTAATGGCTCTTCAGACATATTCTTTAGCATTGCAAAGGATTCTGCCATTAAATTACGTCACAACCAGTGCAGTTCATGGCTGGGCACAAGTGCTACAGCTATCAGCAAACGCCCTCTCCGCCGATGTTCTATCCATTGCTCGAAGACAGGCTGCTGAACTTATTGCTCAAGCACGTGGTAATGATCTTGATTCTGTAAACTGCAGCCATGAAGATCTGTGTCTTAAAGTTGAGAAGTATGTAGTAGAGGTAAAGAAAGTAGAAGATGAGTGTGCTGAATTAGTAAATTCTATTGGATCTGAAACTGAATCACAGGCTAAGGACCGTCTTCTGTCTTCTTTCCTGAAATATATGCAGTCAATTGGTCTTATTAGCAAAGAAGATGCTACCTTTGTTCAGTCGGGGAAATCTAAATATGATGGGACAAAAGATGCCAGATTGAGAGTCGGGCCAGATGAGAAGAAGGTGTTATCTATTCTGAGTTTAGCTGTTAGCTCTGTGTATTGTGAGGTTAGGGGCAGGATACTTGACATATCTGGTGATTTCACTGGAGAAAGAAATGCAAACATGTTGCAGTATGATTTTGGAACAATTTTCTGTGAGTTTGAAGCACAAGTGGAAAAATGTATACTTGTCTCAGGGTTTGTTAGTGAACTCCGACAATCGATGTTCAGAGACATGCCTTATATCAATGCAGATACGGAAAGGCCAAAAGATTCTCCTGAAAAGAACTATGCTTCCATTTTCAAAAACATATTAATTTCCAGCAAGAATTTGATTGGGCAATTGACTGAAGTTGTTCTTCCAGATATTATAAGATCTGCTGTTTCATTCAATTCAGAGATCATGGATGCATTTGGTTTGATCTCACAAATTAGGGGATCTATTGATACGGCTCTAGAGCAACTTGTAGAAGTTGAATTAGAGAGGGCATCATTGGTTGAGTTGGAACAGAACTACTTCGATAAGGTTGGTCTCATCACAGAGCAGCAGTTGGCCCTTGAAGAAGCCGCACTTAAGGGTAGGGATCATCTTTCTTGGGAAGAGGCCGAAGAG
>JAYMSY010000473.1:0-11862 GCA_036897685.1 Monsonia emarginata | reverse complement strand
CTCAAAGCCTTCAAAACCAAAAGCCAAACCAGGCCATGGTCTCGAGATTGAGACGACGATGATGGAGATCATGGCTCCGATCAGAACCACCTTCCCTCTCCCTCTCCTCCTCCTCCTCCTCCTTCTCTCTCCTCCCGCCACCGGCTCCGCCTTCTTCAGCGTCAAGTCCAAATTCTCCGGCCGCGACCGCTCCATCGTTCTCCTCAAAGCTCACGACGACCAGCGCCAGCTCCGTATTCTCGCCGGCATCGATCTCCCCTTGGGCGGCACCGGCCGTCCCGATGTCATCGGGTTCGTCTTCGTCTCCTTCATGTGCAACCTTTCCAGTTTTGACTCTCTATCTCTCGCTTCCTTCGTCTCTTTCTCTCTGTGTGGCTTGTTGTGTGCGTGTTTGTGCCCTAGAAGCTCGGGATTGTCTCTGTGATGGTGTTTTTTTTCTGTGTTTCAGGCTTTACTATGCGAGAATTGGGATCGGAACGCCTCCGAAGGACTACTACGTGCAGGTGGATACAGGGAGTGATCTCATGTGGGTGAATTGTATCGAGTGCCGCGGTTGTCCCAGAAGAAGCTCGCTCGGGGTAGCCATTTCCTTTTTCTGCTCATAATCAGTTTCTTTCATTATACTTGTGCGTCGTGTGATCATATATAATTTTGCAATTTCACTATCTCAGTTGATACAAATTTGAGAGAAAGAGAGGTCTGTAACTCGGCCGCACAGGTACAGAACACAAAAGCTAATCCCTCCATCCGAAAATAAGTGTCCCTTTTCTAAGAACACTGTCCCACAATAAGTGTCCCAATTGTAATTTGGTTAGTAAGGGCATAGGATTGAAAGTTATAGTACAAAACTTGAAATCCTTAATCTCGTCGAATGATCAAATAATGGGTCGCTTTTTTCGGGGTAGAGGGAGTATAATTTTGGGGGACAGTCACATTTCTAAGGGTACCCCAAGCTTTGCATAATGACTTCACTAATTTATGGTAGTGTTCTGTATTTGACAACTTGAAGACCTGCCCTTGAACAAACAATTACTTACCATCTTCATTCAGCACTCAGCAGTGATATTTTGTACCATAGGAGATATGACACTTTTGGGTGCTTAGACATAAGCTAATTGTATTTTGCCCAAAACTAAAGAATTTTGAGGCAAGGTGGTTACAAGCACCTGTCTTTAAAGCTTACTGTTGCCTGAGATTTTCTCTGGTGTCATAAATCTGCCAGGATTCCTTGCTGACCGATGCTCTCAATCCTTCTTATTGCAGTTTATATTGTATGTTTTTTTTTCCTCCTACGTATCTGAATCATCCCTTTATCCTAACAGATAGAGCTTACACTATACAATGTAAAGGATTCACACACTGGGAAATTGGTTTCTTGTGATCAAGAATTTTGTTCGGAGATAAATGGTGGTGGTCCATTAGCTGATTGCAGAGCTAATACGTCATGCGAGTACCTTGAGATATATGGAGATGGGAGCTCCAGTGCAGGATACTTAATGAAGGATGTTGTAGAATATGATCAAGTTTCTGGAGATCTGGAAACCACCTCGTCAAATGGAAGTGTTATATTTGGGTGAGTTAGTGAAAATTAAGACATATATCAGATTTTTGCTGTAAAGAATTTAAATTGTTGAAGCTATACTTGGATACTGGAAAAGTTGCGGATAAGAAAATGGGAGGAAAATATAATTAGTTTTATCTCATTAGAACTTTGACCTTCCATTGTTCAATTCCCTTAACTTTCCATGAGTCCATGTAACTATGATCTGTAAAATACAAGAATGTGTAATTTGGTGGATGCACTAATAAGATGGAACTTATGTTTGGCATTTAAGAGGGTTATCCTCAAGTCCAATTTCCTAATGTCTATATTAAAGTAATTGAAGATGGTATTCAAGCTTGAGTTGAAAAATGAACCGAGGCTCACGAATCATGATACAACTATATGCGTTGGGATATGGCCTCTTTGAAATGCTCTGTTACATCATAATACTAAAAATATCATGCTTAGTCTAATAAAGACAAGAATTCAAATGTGGCAACTAGCCACTCTTCTTGGTTTACAATACTCATATTGGCTGTGCAATGTCAAGTATTTGTATTAACTCTGCCGTTTATGATGATTGCTGACATGCTTTAGTTGCCGTGTGAACAAATCAGGCTGCCGTGAACATGCTCTTGTGCTTCATAATTTGCTTGCTTGTACCTCCTGCCGTTCTATTACTTACATAGTGGGGCTGATGTTATTTGCATAGGTGCGGTGCCCGTCAATCAGGAAATCTGGGTTCATCTAGTGATGAAGCCCTTGATGGGATCCTTGGTTTTGGAAAGTCTAATTTGTCGATGATTTCACAGCTAGCTTCATCTGGAAAAGTGGAAAAGATATTTGCACATTGCTTAGATGGTACAAATGGAGGTGGTATCTTTGCTATTGGGACTGTTGTCCAACCAAAAGTTAACACAACTCCGTTGGTACCCAACCAGTATGTTGTTTTCATGGTCACATATAAATTATTTTCTCTTTGCTCATTGTTTTTTGCTATAATATAAGTCTATAGTCCTTTCAGCTTATAAAATCTAGTTTTATCTTTTAACATTCTGTGATCTGAAACTTTGGTCTTCGGGGAAGAAATGTTCGTGTGGGTCTTACTGATGTGTAGTAGCTTCTTTACTCTACCTTAGTTGCAGTAATAGAAGAAATGCTTTGGTCTAAGATTAGTTTTATACATTCTGTATTCTTGCTTTCTTGTTTCATCTGGAAGCTAATAAACAGGGTGGTAGCATACCATCATTGAACTATGAGAGAAGGTAGTTTACATTTCCAGAGTTCAAAACTCCAGTCCTGACTAGTTAAGTAGTTAGGTTTATCTCAAATTATATATTTAACTCTGCATGGATGATTATCAGAATTATATTTATTGATTCTATGTGCAATGGGACTGTTATAACTAGTACAATAATGGTGGCTGTAATCAGGGTTGTACTTAACGTTTACAATTTGATGCATACGGTGTTTCATTATTTATGGGTTGGGCTTGTAGATGGAGGTAGTTTTGTGTTGTATTGGTGCTTATTTTGTACAGAGTACCCTATTGCGTTTTCTTGTATAACACTTCTTAATGTACTTCCAGGTTACACTTGTCTTTATTTTGATTAGAATCTTTTAACTAATATGTTAAGGTGACATTTGTAGGCAACATTACAATGTCAACATGACAGCGGTTCAAGTTGGTCTTAGTTTTTTAAATCTCCCGACGGATGTATTTCGTATAGGAGATAGTAAAGGGACAATCATAGACAGTGGTACAACTTTGGCTTATCTTCCTGAGGTGATCTATAGGCCATTAGTAAGTAAGGTATGTGATACATCATATTCTTTTGTTGTTTGTGTTGAAATTATCTCTATGAATTGTCACTTACACACTTTAATATTATTCTTAGATAATTTCTCAGCAGCCTGATCTAAAAATTCATACTGTTCATGATGAGTATACATGCTTTCAGTACTCTGGAAGGTATGTGAGTGTGTGGCTTGTTTCTCCTTGAAATGTTCGAAACTAGGAACATTGTTTTCATGTCAATCACTGAAAATTATAGTTCAGGCCTTTTAGGTATTGGTGTTGGGTTTAGTTCATAAATTTCTTATTACTCATTGGGTTTTGTGTCTGAGTTTCTTGCAATTCTTAACTAGATGGCTGGTTGTGGTTAGCTAAATAAGTGATGTGAACATACTGGTGCAGGATCCAATTTGTCTCCTTTTTGTGTGTGTGTGTGTGTGTGTGTTGTGGGGCAATAAAGTTTTCATGTACAGGTTTGATCACATGCTAGTAAGCAAGAAACAGGTCTGTGACTAGTGCCTATGATTTGGGTCTGGTCTGTGGACTTGTATGGTTGTGTTTGTGTTTCTAATATTAGAATATTTACTGAAAGTCTTAAACGCTAAATCTAGTTTTAACAGAGATTAGATGTAAAAAAATAACAAACTGAATGGATTGAAAATGTAGCAGTGCAATGATTTCAACAACACCGTATCTTGTGCTTTGTACTTGGTTTGTGATAAACTGTAATGTACTGTTTTAGCATAGTCCATGAACACACTCCAACTTGTATTATCAGTACAATTGTTTATATTATTCTTTTCCATTCTTCTGCAGCCTCAATGATGGGTTTCCCAATGTCACTTTTCATTTTGAGAATTCTCTTCTCTTAAAAGTCCAGCCGCGTGAGTACTTATTCCGCTTTGTAAGTATGCTGAGCTGCAAAAGTTCATAGCAGCTCATCAGATGTCATTTTAGTAGGTTGTTAGTTATTTATCATCCTACAAGTCATCTAATCTTTTCTGGCCCTTTATAACTTTCTTGTCACATGGTGAATGGATTATGTTCTTTTTATGATAACTTTTCTGAAGTTGTTGACTGCAAGTATAAAGCTAACTGCAGAATGAGTTTCAGTTGCAAGGTTTGGATAGCGATCACGTCTCCTGAATAAAATTTAAACAATGGAGCTGTCCATGGATTGTCGTTATGTGTATGCACATTTTCATTGGATTATTGTTAAATGACTTGAAAGTCAACTCCAATTTGTCATACATCATTCACTAAGCTTGCTCTTCACATAAAGTTAGATGTGTTTTGTATTGTTTTGTGTGCGTGTGTGTAATTGTTGGGATCCAGAATGCAGGCTACCTCACCATTGCACTACCTTAGACATTCTAACCTTTCAATAATTTTGGCCGTCTTTAAAATGCATTACTTCATTTTCCTGTAAAGTTGTACTCTGTATGATATATTTCATTTCTAGATATATGTATATCCATTAGCTCATTTACTAATTTGATATCCGCAGGAGGATTATTGGTGCATTGGTTGGCAGAATAGTGGGACGCAATCCAGGGATAGTAAAAACATGACCCTTTTGGGAGGTATTCAAATACTTTACATCCAATTTTAGACAAAACAGTGAGAACACACTTAATTTTTTTAGTACTCTAATTAGACTTCAAGTTCTTATGCAATGCTGTTTGGTTAGCATGTCATAGTAAGAGTTCAAATTGAGATCAAAAGTTTTGGACTTGCAGTGATTCATGATGTTTTGTTAGTCAATAATAACTGGTCTATAATTTTGACTATCGACAGGATCTTCAAAATTAATAGAACTTGATGGACTTTAACAATTAACCATTTTCCATCAGCAGAAGGTTTAGTTTCATGGTATTATGTTGAGGGTTTGTCCATTTCTTTGGTTATTGCAGATTTGGTACTCTCAAATAAGCTAGTCGTGTATGATCTTGAAAAACAGGTCATTGGATGGACGGAATATAACTGTGAGTATAATGCCTTTTCATTTTCACCAAAAAAATAATGCCATTTCAATTCCTTGAATGTTGGTTTGGCTTTATGTATTTTGTTGAAGTTGAATAAACATAAAGTGTCTTTAACTGATTCACTAACTTTTGAGGTTATTATCCTATACTCTGTCCATACCAAAATAAATGTCCCATTTATAAAAATAGTTGTCCCAAAATAAGCATCCCATCTTGGTTTTAGCTAGTAAAATATCCATGGTTTACCAATAGTATTTCTCCATAAATGAATTAATGGGAGCATGATATTACATGGGAGAAATACCCGTAGTATTTCTCTAGAAATGTTATAATGGAGGCATGAGATTACATGGGGGCAAATGGTGGAAAGTTATGCTCTAAAGTTGAAATCCTTAATATTTTCAAATTGTCAAACGGGACCTTATTTTGGGACGGAGGGAGGTATTTTCTGCTCTCTTCCCTTGTTTTTGGTTATCATGATTGATTTCCTACTAAATTATGGAACTTTATTATTTCCTGTAGAGTGGTTAGATCATGTTGACAAAATTTGCCCTATATTATGATAAGAAGCAGAACCTCATGTTATTGGTTCAATATCTTATACAGGTGCTCTTTAGTTTATGATATACAAAACTTCTTGGCCCTGGAAAACATAAAGTTCTAGAGATATGTTGCTAGGTTTTAGAAATAAGTTGAGATTTAGCTCTCTAGGTTAGAAAAAAAAAAAAGGAGCTATTCTACACCTTGTGGAGTACGCAGTTTACTGTTTTGTACTCCAAAACTGGGAGTGTACTATAATATTTAGGCTATGAAGTGTTCGTAATTCTGTTTGTGTGGGACTTGAACCAAAGAGTGAAGTTTTGACTAGTTGAACCAAGTTCTAGGCACAGGTTATGACATATGAAATGGATGTGCTACCGCTCTAGTTTTTGTCTAGTAAAATGTATGGATATCGAAGAAGACAAACTTTCTAACTGATCAGAATATATAATATTTAGCAAGTGAAATAGACTGTGGTTCTCATAAAAGTTCAAAAGTAAGTGGCTTACAAAGAGGGTTACTCTCTCGGCTTTCCTTAAAAATTAAGTGGCTTTCAAATATGGACTGTGTTTCTTACTTTTAGAGTTCTTTGGTGTCTGTCCCATGCTTCCATCCTGATTTGTGTAATTAACATCCAAATAACTTTGATAAAATGATTGAGTTCATCTCAGGTGGCCATGAAGAACCTTAAGAGAACTAACTTAAGTTGATTTTATAATTGAATTTTGTCTAGAATGCATTGTAATTGACAATGAGTGTTCTGAATTTCTGGTTTTCTTGTAATGTTGGCTTATGGGGTCATGATTAGCATCTAAGAAAACACCTAAACTGTTGCTTTCAACATAGTTAAATCATTGAACTCTCTTCCTTTTTGTTGACTTCTCCATTGTTAAAATTTCAGGCTCTTCAAGCATTAAAGTGCGGGATGCACAGACTGGAACAGTACACTTGATAGGTTCCCACTATCTTTCTTCTGCATGCAGTCTGAATACGGAACGGGTTATAATTTTCTTATTGGTTACTGTGCTGCTTCAAATGCTACTGTATTGAACTGCAACAACAACAGCAACTAATGCAACAAATCATTGGTAAATAACTAAGATAAAGAACAGTAAATTAGATAGAAAAGGAAGATAGTAGTTGATACCTTTGTATTTATTTTCAAGTTAAATCAAGTTAGACAAGGGAGCATACATTATTGTTCTCATTGTGCTAAACTTTTACTGGATTGATGTCGTCGCACTAAACTTTCACTTGGGTCAAGGTTTCCATTCCCAAGTTGAAATTGATTTGTAAAAAGGACGTGCGTACGGTGATGTAAAAAATGTTAATTTCAATGAAGCAAGCTTTTTTGCTCCAAGTTATTTTGATTTTAAATAGTAGCAGTTTATATGGGCTTACATGGGGAAATTATCAATTTAGTCTTAACTCTTTAAGTTTGTGCATTTTGTTCCAATTTAGTATTAAGTTTCTATTTTCGTCAAATTTACTCGCGTGTTTGAGTTTTATTCCAGTTTAGTCATATGTTTGAGTTTTGTTCCAAAACAGTACCATATTTGGAACAAACTTATGAATTTGGGACTATTTTGGAACATTAGCCGATTATAGTAAGGCTAGCCATTTCATTATTAGAGCTACATTGTAGAATTATTAAGTTTAAGGTTAACACTCCAAGGAAATCAATATTTAGGGAGTTGCTGCTAATATTAACTTATATTACTCCCTTTGTTCCAGAATAAGTGTCCCATTTGACTATTTGCAAAAATTAAGAATTACTACTTTTGTGCTTGACTTTCCACCATTTACCCCTCATGTGCTACCATGTCTCAAGTGAAGAGATACAATTGGTAATCCATGACAATTTCAGTACCTAAAATAGAAATGGGACACTTACTGTGGAACAACTATGCCGGTCGTGACTCATGAATTTTGAACCGTGAGGGATGACTCACTTCATCTAGACCTCATCAGTTGTGGTCTTATGTGTCTTTTGATGATGAAGCAAATAGTCTCTTGAAGTTGTTCACACAGAGTATTATGAAAATTCCTTGTCGTGTTCTTATTATTCCTGGTAATTGCCTGTTTCTGCAGGTCACGTCTTCCTTAACTGGAGAAATAACAGTTGAAGATGTTGTATATGAAAATGTTGATGCTGATGTTAGTCATCTTTCATCATCTAAAGATTTGACATTCCGTCGTCTTGTTTTTCAAAGAGCCGAGGGTCTGGTGCAGTCTGAAGCTCTTCTTATTGGTGAAACAGAGAGGAAGAACGCCAACTCAATTTCCAAATCCAAAAAAAGAGGAACCCAGAGACAAATGGATGGTAACAGTTCATGGCTTTCATGTTATTTATATACGTTGTGTTACTCAAAGTATTCTGGTGTTCTATTCAAACACTGAGATTCATTTATGAAATACTTTTGTGCTGACTGAGTTTGGTAGTCCATGGCATATCTGTTCAAATAGTGATATTGATTTGGTGTTCTGCTCTATTATTGTGATTTTTGTTGTTTGTTTAACCTTTTAATATAATTGTTCTTACTCCTGTAGAGTCGAGCAATGAATCGAAGGTCTATCATGGCTATTTGGCAAGTTCTTATCATATGGGTATCATATCTGGCTATATGTTAATTGCATCTCATTTGGAATGTATGTCGTCATCTGGAAAAGAAGTGAGGACTACTATTCATCCATTATCCTATCAAGTATTCATGACTACTTTTTTTCATACTACTAATCTTAGTAATCTATTATAATAATAATAATCTTTTTCAGGTTAAAACAGTTGTGATAGGTCTAGGAGCAGGTTTGCTTCCCATGTTTCTCCATGAATGTATGCCCTTCATGCACATTGAGGTAATTTCGAGGCTTATATTTATTGTGGTAACAAACAAGGTTCAGAACGTTCTTCAAGAATATTTTCACGTTATGGAAATGATGTGATGGTTTGTCACATGTTGATCACACAGGTTGTTGAGTTAGATCCTGTGATACATACTCTTGCTAGGGACTATTTTGGGTTCATTGAAGACAAAAACATGCAGGTAATCTACTGCATTTCTTATTGCCATATTTTTATTTATTTAATATTTGTCTATTTCACAGAAGAAACATGAAGAATACTGTCAATCAAATGGAAGAATCTCTTCATGGAATTCTCGTCATGTTGTCTCTCATGTAGCTATTCCATGGTTTTTCTTATACACATGGCATTTCAGGTGCATATTGCTGACGGAATCCAATTTGTCAGAGAGGTTGCAAATTTACCAGCAGCTGATGGGACATCTCATGTGAATGGAAATGTGGATGCCCTTTCAAATGCAAGTTCCTCTTCTCCAAGTGAAAATTGCGCTACTTCTCGGGTTGACATATTAATTATTGATGTGGATTCTTCAGACTCAAGGTGAATCTAAATAGTATTACTGTGATACTTATATCTTTGTTCAGTATTATGCTACTCTTACAGTCTCGTAATTTATCTTTTCTAATTTAATTTACGTTTCTGTTCTGTTCAGCTCTGGAATGACGTGCCCTGCTGCAGATTTTGTGGAAGTATCTTTCCTTCAGACTGTAAAAGATGCCCTTTCTGATCAGGGTCTCTTTGTTATTAACTTGGTCTCGAGGTCAGAAGCTGTGAAGGACATGGTTGTTTCAAGGTTGAAAGAGGTGAGGATGTAGATTATCATATTACTTTTGATCAAATAATGATTGCATGTTCACGTCTTCGTGTTCGTTGCAAAGTTCATTACATGCTTTAAGTTCCATGACTGAGGAAACATTAGAATTGGCCTGTCCTGTATCATAGTAGTGCAACACCATGTGGCCGAAAGTTCAGTTGTGCTCAAATAGTGTTCATTTTCTTCTTGGGAACATATCCCCATACTCACAAGTCACAATGTTAGGCTAAAACGATAGGTCTGGCTTCACAATATCGGTTGAGATATACTCACAAGTTATTCAGTTTCTAGCATTCTAATTTATCATCAGTAACATGTACATCAGTAAAGAACTGTTGAAGGAAATGAGTCTATAGTTATATATGGTTCGATATCCTTATCCTTGTCAGCGTAATAGACTTTTTGCCCTTTTGTTGTCCATTTGTGATATGGTGATTTGCAGATTACTTCCTCGTGAGGTCCTTGCTATATTTTGGATTATAATCTGTGGTTGTATTATTTTCCGTCAGGTATTCAGCCATCTCTTTGCTCTTCAGCTGGAGGAGGATGTCAATTTAGTTTTATTTGCGGTTCCTTCGGAATTTTATACCAAGGAGGATAAGTTCGACGAAGCAGCTGTTCAACTTGAGAAACTCTTGAAGTCAAGACATCCCGAGATGTGCCAAAGCATTATAGATTCCACAAAAAAGATCATATGCTTGAAGTGATACATGAAGTTTTCCATTTTCATCTATGTGGAACTTTACCATCTATGGAAATATATAATTATAACTTTCTTTTTGATAGAGGATTGCACAAGGGGACAGTCCTCTCATAAACACACACTTGAAGCTATTGTTAGGGATAGCCTGTTCCCTATGGGGCTATATTTTAGGGGTAGCCGATCCTCGTTGGACCCTTGGTGGAGGGTGGGTCCTAAAATTATCCTGACGGCTGAGCATGTTGACCACTAGGCAGCAGCCACTCCCAATTGTAACTTTTGTGTAGATACCAAATGCAATTCCCATGCTTTCTTATGAAAACTTGGAATATCCTATCATGAAATTTTCATCACTTAATCAAATTGGAAATCTTTGTGAGCAGAGCAGCATGGTGGCTTTGCAATTTGCAAGACATGATTATCTACAAACAAGTGGTCTTGCAATTTGCAAGACATGATCACTCTTTTTTTTCTTTGATGGTGAAGACATCTACCATCTTGTACTAATTTCATAATTCTCCCTTGGATGTCATCAAAATATTTTATGACGAGGGTCGATTTGATTGAATCGTTAAAAACCTTATTAGGAAAAACTTAATTGGAAAAAAACCATGATAAGAAAAAATTATTTTTCTGGAGCCTTCCATTATTTGCGTACTACCTGTACCTGATATATATTGTATTGACATTGGATTCTCCCAATACCAAATTAGAGAAATATTTCTTATCTTTTAAGTATTGTGTGCTGTTGCAATGTCTGGAAGACAAATATCAGCATCTTTGATCTTGGATTTATTCATATGTTTGATACTATTCATGTTTTTCAATAAATTAATAAGAAAACATCAAATTTATCACAAAAGTAAGAAAACATCACGTAATTCTTTATTGGAATTAAGAAAAACAAGTACTAAAAATATAAACAAACTATGAAAACATATTATACAAGCATAATTATGAAAGACAATATAAAAGTACACTCAGTAATTAAGTAGAGAGGACACATCCGTTTTATTTTACATCAAACTGACGACAACAATTCCTCATGTATTATTTTTACTATTGTCTTCTATATCATTAGAATGACAAACCTTAAAAAGTTTAAATTTCTACCTCTTGATATAACCGAATAAGATTATTTGTCATGGATCTTTGATGTGGAAATCCATTTAGCTGCTAAGGGTCTTAGAGACACCATAATAACAGATAAAGAGACAACAGTCATACAAAAGGCACAAGTTATGATTATTATACGTCACCATTTGCACGAATGTTTAAAAAGTGAATATCTCACTGTAAAAGATCATTATGTTTTATGGAAAAATTTCAAAGATCGGTATGATCATTGGAAATTAATAAATATTCCAAAACTGCGCAATGAATGGTTGAAACTAAGGTTGCAAGATTACAGATCAGTAAATGAATATAATTCCACAATATTGAGAATTTGTTCTGAATTAGAACTATGCAGACAAAAGATTACTGGTCAAGAAATGTTGGAGAAAACATTCTCTACATTTCATGCCTCGAATGTGCTCCTGCAGCAACAATATCGGGCAAAAGGCTTCAAAACTTATTTTGATCTAATGGTCTGCCTCCTTATAGAAGAAAAAAAATAATGA
>JAYMSY010000472.1:0-11868 GCA_036897685.1 Monsonia emarginata | reverse complement strand
TTTGTAAGTATCTAGGAGCTAACACGCGTATAATGTGAACTTGCATCTCTATGTTTGTATGCATCAGAGTAATTAGTATTGGGTTTTTGTAAGCATCTAGGAGCCACCACACATATGTTGTGAACTTGTATCTATATGTTCTTATACATCAGGGTAATTGGTATCTAGTACTTAACACGAACACGCGTATACTGTGAACTTGTAGGTCATCTGTGACCATATGGGATGGGGTGTCAAGACCGGCCTGCCCTACATCTGGCACAGCAAGGCAAGCAACCCGTTTGTTAACCTCAAAAAGGAATACAAGGGCATCTACTGGCAGGAAGAGATCATTCCCTTCTTCCAATCCGCGACCCTCCCTAAGGACTGCACCACTGTGCAAAATTGCTACCTCGAGCTCTCCAAGCAGGTCAAGGCTAAGCTCGGCAAGGTGGATCCTTACTTTGACAAGCTAGCGGCCGCCATGGTCACATGGATCGAGGCTTGGGACGAGCTCAACCCTGCCCAAGGAGGAGCTGCTCCCGCCAATGGAAAGGTCGTAGCAGCAGCAAAATAGACGGCCTTATATGGATGTCATAGTATGGTAGTTTCATGATTGTCTTTAGGTTTACTAAATTATTACAGGATTTATTTATTATTGTTTCTTTCTGGTCAGTACTTGTTCTTAGTTTCTGAGGCATGAACTTGTGTTACTATTATTGAGTATCTGAGTTATATTATGATCATAATAATGAAGTGTTTTATCTTCAAGTGTGTGTTTCCTGATTCGAGTGTGTCGTCCTCGGTGGAATAGATGTGGATCTATCCGTTACTTGATATACAAACTTCAGCTTTTGGTTGGTTTGGGATTTAATATGGTATCTAAGCTTGCTTTATTTAGATACCCCTTAGTTGTCACGTGTAAGCATCTCGTTTTTCTTGTTATCCAGCTTGCACGTGTGAAGGGTAGTAGACCTGTTGGACTGGGTTCTAAGGGAAAGTCTTATGCGGGACTCGTTTTCACCAGTTATCGTTGTTATTATGTGGGCCCCACTACATAAAAAAGAAAAAGGCAGCTAGTTCATACAATGCAATGGGACAACTGGTCAAGTTGGCGACCTGACTTGTTGGATCGGCGACCAGACCTGTCCTTTATTTTTATATATTCATATTATATCATTAATCCACCTAATATTAGTCTACCATAACTAATATTAATTAAGCGGTAGATAATGTAATTCAATATCATTATTTGGGATTTGATTTCTGGCCAGTTTTTAGATACATAAATTTAAGTTTGAGATTGTTACATAATTATTATAGATTAGTTGAAAAACATTTTCGTCCATAACATCATTGTCTATTAATTTTAAGCATTAGTCTTCTACGTAGCATAATTATAGCCGATGAAATGTTACTTTCCTACAGCTAAGTATCAATTATAAGTTAATTAATTTGATGAAATGTTAATTTCTTGTGTAATGACCTCATGATGTATTAGTTGTTATTAAGACGAATACTTGATAGTAACTTAGTTGAGAAAATTGTTGGGAAAGGTGAGAGGTTGAGTACGATGCGAGTTTTATTACTCATCCGACTTGAAATAATTGTCACAAATTTATCACCTAAAATAATAACAGCAGCAGATGAAGCGAACAAATAATTGATTTAAGGAGTGTATTCTCCGTGATTCAAACTCAAGCACCCGAAGAATACTTCATAAGGATAGACATATTTTCTATAGACTTTTGATGGAGGGCAAGTTCAAAAATACCCACTCAAACTCGTGACCTAATGATTATAAGTTGAGTTAGTTGACTAATTGACCCAGCCATGATATCTAATCTTATGTGACACAAATAATCAAAATTGTGCAATTAAAATTAATCATCAAGATGTTAATAAATACTTTTTTATGAGTTTAGTGTTTCAAAATTATTTAGTTTTAAGTGAAATTATAAAATAAAAAATTATTGTTAGATAATAAGGTACACAATAGGCAATATTTCCGTTCCTTATTTTTGAACTCAACAATTTTTCCACTAATATACGTTTGTAACTAATAAGTACAAGCTATTAAATTTCCATTTTAATAAATTTGTAAAACATGTTTTATAAATAAGCTCATGAGTTTATTTTTATTTAATGTTATTACTTAAAATATAAATAATTTTTTTGTGTTTTTTTACGTCATTTTTTACATTTTAATTCATTTAACGACTAATTTTACCAAACACTTGTAGAAAATTAACATCTTTTCAACTTGAACTCTAGTGTTAGAACATAATATAACCGATTTTTGATTTATCAACTTGAAGTTTTAGTTGATCGAGTTGATTCTTCGGTATCTAATCTAATTTCAATTAGCTTTTCAGCTAACATTTTAATTTATAATACCAAACTGGATCGGTAGTAGACTTGTTCGTGGACAAGGTCGGGCTGAACTTGGTCAACAAGCCTAGAACCAAAGTCCAAGCCTAACCCTAATTACTAAAATTTCAAAGCTCAAGAGCCGGGCTGGACTTTTTCTCAGACACTAATAAAAAAAATTAAAGTTTCTAATGCAAACACAAAAATTAGCATAAATATTTAATAAAAAATCATTACATGGAAATTGTCACATTGGATATGGAATTCTTTCTCATCATCAACCTTAGTAATTTTATTCCCAAATATTTTTCATGGATCTGAAATTCTCATCTCTAACGAAATATTGTATCTTTAAACATTTGTAAATTTGTGTTGAGAATGTTGTAAGCGTATAGTGATAATACTTTTTAAAAACATTTTACATGTTATTACACTATATATTACACATATAAATTAAATAAACTATATGATATCGTGCCGGTCTGGGCTCGTCTCAAATTTTTTAGGTGAGTCCAAACTCGGTTTTTAATTTGCTTCGGACCTAAAATTTGAGTACAAGTCTGACCCACAAACTTATACTTAAGTCCAAACCCTAAAAATTGGATCGATTCAAAATGGGTCTATCGGGCCGGGCCAATAACGATAAGGTCTAATGATGACTTACGAAGGTAGTAGAGTTTCCTTGAGATGATACGAAGCTTAGGTCAAGCAGACTTTGGGTTCTATTATCAGCTTTTTCAACCAAATTCTAGTTCCTGCAACAAGTGATATTTGGATTCATTAAAGCCCAAAGGCCCAGTACTTTGAAGCCCAAAGTCTAATACCTTCAAGCCCAATACACAGCCCATGAATTCATTAAAGCATCTCTTATAAATAAGAGAACTACGGGACATAACAGAACTCGTCCCAGTCTTTCTTTCCCTAACAAACACAACACCTGATTTTGAGATGTAGAGGTCTGGCGTGCGTCTCAAGATTCTTTTCCCGCGGAAATCAAATTTAGTTAGAGATTTTCGGATCTGAAGATTTCGGGCTACGTTCTGATTTCTGGAAAAAGGGTTTTTTCGTTTTCTCCGGAAATTTGTGACAGGTAAAATTCCACTGGCTTTGACTTTGACTATTGTTCTTGTTATGTAAAAGGGGTTGGTTTTGGACACTGTTGGGTTTGTTATGGCTTGGCACCAATTCTACACCCATACTTGAAGGGAATTGGATTGGCTTGGCTTGTGTTTCCTGAAAACCCTTAAGTTAACAGCAGTATGATATGATATGGTGATATAGTTTTGTATGGGGTTAGGCCCACAAATTTTGTCTTGAGGGTTGGGGATTATGCTCTATTTTCCTCGTATATATATGCTATATACTTGTGCCGTGTTTTCGTAGAATGTTGTTGTCTTAACTTGTTACAGAAAGAGTAATGCCTCAAACTTTTAAATCCCTTCCCACATAATTAAGAATGTTTAATTTGATTTGAAACTCAAATTTGATACAATTTGGGTGGGATTGAGTTGAGACCTCCCTTTGTGTGTTAATGAGGAGGTTAGCTAAGTTTTTTTTATTCCTGTGGTGGAATCCCATACCCTCCTCACTGCTAGTAATATCATCTCATCCATTTGAGGAATCAAAATGTGCCAAAAATACACTTACATTTGGTCATTCCCGTTGCCACAATCTCAACCTGAGTGTAATTGGATTATACTAATGTTTTGTAGAAGTTGCATGTGTATTTGTGAACTTAAAGGCAAGGGGTTTCGATTTTCAATTCATATCTCTTTGTTTGTTGAATAATCTTTTTTCAATGTAGCTAGGAAGTTGCCTTACTGTCTGATTTTTTGTTGTGCAGCTATTTTCCTTTAGATGACTTCCAATCTAGATACATGCGATTGGACCGCTACATTTTCTAATGCGCGACAGCTCAACCTTCGACAATGGGGCTGGTGCAAACGTTGCAAAAGGTATATATGATCTTCTTTTGACCTTTATTTTTTTTCTTTTTTTACTTGCTGTTATGCCTCTATTATGACCATTGCGCTTCGCGCATAAGCCCCGAGGGACATTTGCGCCTTAAGTGCTCTTTGCGCTTTTTAGTACATTGATTCATAATTAATTTATTCACTAAAATAATTTTTTTAAGAAAGATGTTACAATAGAGGGATTCCTGATCGAAACTTCTATTATGACCTTGTTTTATAAGGTTGCAATTCAGCCGGAGCGAAGAAGATGAGACATCCATGGAAGGCAAAGGTTGTGGCAGTTCGATCTTAAAGAGAAAGGTAGTTGAAGACGATGTCAGAGGAGAATCTCTTTGGTCGTTGGCTTCTGAAGATATCTTGTGTTTGATTTCCGAGAAAATCAAATGTATCGATGACTTTGTTAGGTTTTGTGCTGTGTGTCGCTCCTGGTACTCGTTTGGGACCAACTATTACTTCCGTTGCAAAAGGCTCCAGTTTGCCCCTTTGTTCATGCTCAAAGAGGATCCAAATTCTTCCACCACCAAACGCGTTTTCCACAATCACGTCTCTGGCAACAAGTTCGTCCTTGATCTGCCGGAGGCTTTTGGGAGGCGTTGTTGGGGATCTTCGTTTGGTTGGATCATCACATTTGGCGCTGCCGATCTTGAATTGAGCCTCCTCAATCCCTTCTCCAGGGCCTCTATTGCCCTCCCCTCGCTCCGTACCTTGCTCCCCAGTGCTATCAACTACAATCCGAGTCAGCGGTTCATAAAGGTGATCTTGACGGCGAGCCCAGAATCCCCCGACTGCCTGGTGGTACTGGTAATCAAGGCTTCGAGATTTCGTCCCTGTTCCAAAGTAGGGTTTGCGAGACCAGGGATCGATCATGTGTGGTGGCGCGTGAAAGGTTGTCCACACGACATAAACGACGCCGTGTGGTTCAAAGGTGGATTGTATGGGAGTCGGAGGACTTCCTTGGAGCTGGTGTTGATTCAGTTTCAAATTCAGCCCCCGCAGAGTTCTATATTTGCAGTGTTGCCGCCGATCTTGGAACGCGCATACATCTCAGACTCGGATACGGACCAAACCTCAGACTCGGATACGGATCAAGTCTCAGACCCAGATACGGACCAAACCTCATATTTAGATTTTGACCGTACCTTCCGTTCCGATTTATTTGTGGATCAGGACCACTTTGAGAGCAGAAAATATGTGGCGGGTATTGGAGGGGAGCTTTGTTTGGTGTTTCGCTATGTCACCTGCGAAGCGACTTATCATTTCAAGATGTTCCAAATTGACGTAAACACAAAGAAATGGACTCGAATTTGGCCGTTCAGCGAAGACGAGTGTTTGTTTGTTGGTAACCATAACACCTTCACTCACACCTGCACTTCTTCTGGTTATTTCAAACCCAATTTGGTGTACTTCACCCATGACAATGACTTGTCTCCCTACGACTTCCTTGACGAGGGAGAGTATGATTCTTATGCCAGAATGTTTGAAAGATCGAAGGACAAATCCATTATAAATCCATCCCTTTGGATCACCCCATGTCTGAAGTAAGCTACCATTTCTTATTATCTAATTTGTTTTCATGTGAATTTGATTCATTGATAGGCAAGCTCACCATATGTTCTCTCTATTTTTTCAGTTTTTCACGGTTGGATCGGCCGGAAGAGATGCATGGACGACCAAACAAGATTCAGAGGTTAAATCAATGAATCATATTGTGACTGACTACTGTTGCTGCATCTTTAATTACCGGTCAAATGAATGCTTCATGAGTCTTCAGGTCTAATCATATGTTTGTCAAACTCTCTGCCCTAGGATTTTATAATTATGTGTCAATTGAAACCATTTGAGTTAATTATTTCATTTTATTACTAAGTTAGTTCTCGACGGTTCAATTTTTTTTCCTGTATGATACATTGAAACGTGGATGAACCCAAAAAATTGAGTCCGAGGAGCTAAAATTCAAATATAGATGAAATGATATACAAGTTATTAAAATATTTTATATTAACAAATATACGAGGACGGAGGAAATGTCGCCGGCGGATGAAAGCTTGACTCGCGACGGAAGGTTGAAGAAGATTGAAATTTGAAAAAAAATTTCAATTTGAGATTTCAATGGTGAGAGTTGTGACTTAAATTTGGGTAAAAAAAATTGAAATTGGAGAAGAAGATTGGTGGTGAGAGATTGAAGATAAGGTTGAAGATGGGGTTGGGCTTGAAGGTTGTTGAAGATGGAGTTCTTTTGTTAGTACGTAAAATTCAGCAACTAATTTGATCATTGGAGCATTTTAACCTTACACATGCTTCCATATCAAAATTTTTAAAACCACTTCGGTGTTAACAAACAAGCCCTAAATTGATCCTTTGAATCACTCTTCATAAAACTCACCACACACTTATAAAAAAAATAAAAACACCACAAATTTTTCCTTAACCTTTGTCGCACTGATTTGACAACACAAATTCTTCATCAAATCAAATTCTATACTTACACTTACATCAGTATAGAGAATTGTACGTAAGGCATGTAGCCACAATGCATGAAACGCAAATACAAAGGGAAGGAAGTAAAGTGACATTCAAGAGCCAATCCTCACCCAAATACCCGCCCAACGTTATGGTTCCATCCGCAATCACTCGTCCCTGCTTCTGTCGAGAGCAGCCCGCCGTTGTAAGTCCCACGAGAAAGCCTCGACGACATGACTCGAGACAAAAGCGATAGATTTACCCCTAATTAGGACAAGCAAACAAGGTTTTTAGAACAGCTCCAAGAATCAATAACACGCATCCTAAGACGCAACAATTCATTACCTTCAAGAACTTCTGCGGATACAAATGTGATGAGCGCTGAGGAGACGTATTGAGGGACAGAGTACGGGACGAATACATTAAAGCTTAGGACGATGCCTATGCATACAACAATTTCGGATGCTAGTAAAATTTGCCTACAATGAATTGAGATCAATTAAAATACGCATCGATGAAGCTAATGACGAAAGAAATTAATATCTACATGTTGCAATGCTAATTAGTAATTACCTTTCTTGAAATATGTTGCTGAGGTAGTTTCCGACGAATGCGTTCACTGGCAGCACTGTCAATCCAAGGCATGCGAGAAATACTGAAACGTTGGTGGTCGACCAAACAAAGTAGTACTCGGTAATAACACTCGATTCAGCAAGTAAAATCTCCGTCGCGTATTTGAGCATAAAGTAAATAAATAGCTGAACCTGACGACATTAGTAAATAATATGAGCTAGAGACGGCGTTCGAACTTAAAATAAAATGAATTAGCTTTGTACCTTCACAGATGGCGTAAGTAATCTATATGCTGTCACAATTGAAGTCACGGGTTTCTGGGGTTCCTTAGAGTCCTCATCTTGATCTTCATCGTCGTCATCATCAATGCTGTCACATTCTTGGTCTCCAACGACTTCATCTGGATTCTTAGCCTTCACATTTAAAAGTAACGGTTGCGCGTAACCATTTTCCACAACATCATTTGATAGCGGTCCTGAGACTAATAAAATCCATCCTCTTACAACAAAATTGACACGATAAAAAAGTCAAAGTCACGTGGACGTAACAATAGGTACTACACAAAACTACATTACAAGTGAAGATGCGTACTGTCATTTCCCTCTGTTGGCACAATATCCTCTTTCGTCTCGCGTAGAGGTTCTCTGAAAGCAATCCATAACCAAACTAAGTATACGAGCCACGCAAAAGCCATAACCCAACCGGGTAATGTGACTTCATTGAACGTAAGATTCAAGATCTTGAAATTAGTTTGAAGCAAGCAAGCAAAAGCCGGACCACATGCCATCCCAAGTGCACTGGCACTAACGAAACCCGCGGAAGCTTGCATTCGCAGGTTATGCGGCACACAGTCCGTGATGTAACGCCTATTAACAGCTCTCGCCGAACCTAACCTAAAGAATTGGTAAATCAACCTCGTCGATTAACACTATAAACCAAAATATCCAACGAAATATGAACTAATATTCGTTATACAATTGTTTCAGTCCAAGCACATTATCTAAATAAAATCACTTACCCACAAAACAGACGACCGATGAGGAGAAGAGCTATTGAATTTAGATCATACGCCAAGGCGTATAAGGTATTACCAACAAGGAGGGCAATGCTACTAAAGATGAGCGGTCTCAAGTACGATTTGTTTGACCACGCACTAAAATAGACTGAAGAAAACACTTGGGCGACGCCCATTGACCCGATCACAACTCCACAAACCGTAGCTGCAGCTCCAAGGCGGAGGGAATAGTCATCTGCTGTTGGGACGATGATATACGTGTTGACCATATACAAAAATGTGTTCGCCAAGTTCAAGACAAGCGACATAAAATGGTATCTTTCGTGAAGATCGTGATCCTCGGATGGAGTTTGTAACTCGTCCTCTGTGATAAATGCGTGCTTTGCCAAATAGTTGAGGAAATTCGTTGAGTTCGATATCCTGTTAACCGCTGTTCTAATAGAAACAATAACAAGATCCTACATATAATACGGAATTTTGTAAGGCGTATTTATAAAATTGAATCCAAAGATTTTGAACTCAAGAAAATGTTATTATTGCTAAAAGAAGTAGTAATGATTTATTGAAAATAAACAAATTTTTCTATGGATCCATTGAAAATAGACCTGCCTCTTGACAAAATCAAGCCAACAAGCTCAAAATTTTGGATGTAGCATTTTGGTAGATAAAAATACAAAAAAAAAAATAATAACATAGGTAAAAACAGGCCACATGGGAAATTTGTCCAAATATTTGAAAATCTATATTGTTTCTAGCATCTAGGAAATGGGTTGAGTGCGTTGTGACGATTCAAGCTTGGGAAAGTACTACTCTATACAAAAAGCAGGGGAGATGCTACATACATAAAGACATCTCTCCCCTAACACCACGAATATGAGAGCCTTGTGCAAGGGAGGGGAAAGATTGTTCACATAATGTCATCTCTCCCCGGGCCCCACAAAGATAGGAGCCTCGTGCACCAGAGGGGAAAGACTATGTACATAAAGACATCTCTATCTCTAGACCCTACAAAAATGGGAGCCTCGTGCAATGGACTGCCCTTTAATACATGGGACGATAGGAGAGTGATAACTAAACTAAATCATGTGGCCTATATTATACGAGTTAACAACATTGCATATTAATAATTTTTACGCAAATGTTTGAGAATACCGGGTGGGATAAAGCAGGCTGATCGTATATCGATACATAGCTCCCTTGATGCTGTTGAAGTTCCACAAGATTGCGAGACAGAGTCCCAATGACCGCTGCAATACCCTGCACATTCAGCAAGAAGCTCGCACAACGTTATCACTTATCATCCACATAAAAAAAAAACACAGCCGCACACACAAAAACTCAAATCTATAACTCAGAGTCTCAGAATCAACACGGAAAGCAAATGAATTAGTTTCCTTGAAGCTCATATAATTACGAAATATTACCACTTGCTTGAACACTTGTTGCAACTGGGAATAAGGATGATTCGCACGGGTCTTGACATAGTGATTTGTGAATCTATAGCCCAAGCGCTTATCGAACTTTTTCAATATCTTACGCATGCCAATGGCATTGATCTCAACAAAGTATAGAAGCCTCAAAAGATCGCGCCCCACTTCTCTGTACTCTTCTCGGAGTTCAGATGTTTTGTATGCATCTTGTTGCCGTAAAAGATCTTCTCGTTGTTCTCCAAGGATAGATAGTCTTGTTGCGAGTAGTCCCTCTTGTTCAATTAGAAACAAGACGATCTTTTCAATCTGTAGTGAACAGATTGAAGATGACATTCGTTAAATAATTAGCTCAAATAGCAACAATTCCTATGTTCTCAAATCTTCACTATATAGAGATTTCAACTGGCAAGAGAAGTGAATTCTCTCTAAAAAAGAGGGAAAAAACGGCGCAAACCAATGCTACATTACTGTGTAACTCAACATTCTAAACCCCTAAACCGAATTGTTGATGTTGGATACATTATGTGGTACTTTTAAGTCAGATCATGACATGATGCACAAAATAAGGTCCAACTAAAAACACCCATTGAGATTAAGATACATAAATGGTGCAATGCAGTATCTCCCAGTCCCCAACATTATATAGTTAGTTACCTGACAATCTAGCATTCTTGAGAAGTCCTTGAAAACATAAATTGGATTTTCAGATCCAGCCTCATGCTGCTGCGTATATCGCCTGACTTTCTTCTTCAGTAACTTATAGTTGATGTAGTGCCTGAAAAGAACCGAATTACAAGTCTATCATGACTACCCAAAGAACTGAATTTCAGCTGGAATAAATGCCAACATTAACTGACGTGTCAAGGTATTTTATTCATGTGATACTATAATTGACTTATTCAAATTAAGCTAGAGACTGATATAGTAAACAGATGTCTTTTTTCTAACACGCACAAAAGGCGGGTATGGGGATTAGAACCTGTCACCTAATACAGCATATTACAACGTTTGCTTGCAAATGGCAACAGAGAATTGACATCACAAAAAGGAAAACAGTTAAAGTAATTTCTTCCCGGTTGACCTTTGAGCGGTAAATCATCAACAAGCAAGAGATCAATTATATGTGACAATTGATAATGATATATCTTTAAGAAGCAAAGCTGATGTTGTACAACTGGAACAAATATAGATGAAAAGTATTCGTGGGTTAAAATAACGAGCTGTTAAAGGACATTATAAAACGGAGGTCGGTTGGCCCATTGATGGTAGCCATATATGGTTTTGAGGGCAGCTACATAACTATGCAACTTGACGGGAAAATAGCTGGCTACAACCCACAAGACGAGAATCTACACAAACAAATCCAATTTTCTAACAGGTTTTACTCTCAGATTGTCAGAGAGATGGTGTTACTTGAATCATCATAAGAAAGAAGAAATTAGGAATTAAACCATTTCTGGGTTTTACCCTTGCCATTCTTGAATCTGTGAATCTTTCAGCTTCTTCCCAAAGGCAACCATCTTGCAGAAAAAATTAATAAATATAGAAAAAACAAATCAGTTCCAACACACATAAGCAAAGAAAATTAAGAGAAAATACAAAATCACACAACAGTGAGACAAAACTTTATGAACAACCAGACAAGTAAATTAGCATTCTTCATCTCACAAACAAGCAAGTACATTTCAGCAACAGATTCGCTGACACTAAAATAAGCATATCGATTTGGGCATTTGTCGAAAGGAACATACAGAAGTAAAATCATGAAAATATGTAAATGAGATTAAGAACACAGTTACTACAATGATCATGCCTTGTGAATTTAAAGGAAATAAATAGGAAAATTAGAGCACCACCAAATTGTAGATTGTAGTGTCCTTAATTCTCTGGAGTTTGTGTTGCCGAGAAATTTAGGTCGATGATGAAAATGATCGGAAACAGATGGCGAGAATCTCAGAGAAAGAGAAAGGGAGGAGTGAGAAGGAGAATCGGACAGAAACGAAATTCGAGGGAAATGGAAGTGAGAGTGAGAGAGAGTGGTGAGTTCGCGCTAAATGTTGTTTGGTCG
>JAYMSY010000471.1:0-11871 GCA_036897685.1 Monsonia emarginata | reverse complement strand
ACAAATTCGCACTCACAACAAATATATTACAACATACAAATTTGCAATCACTACAAATACACATGGCAATCACTACCAAAATACATGGAAATAACTACTCATGTATTAAAATGAATACTAATATTACCCTACAACTAAAATTATAAAAAGGATTAAAAAAACAAAAAAAATTGATTGTGACCACCTCCCCTCCCTCTCCACCTCTATTTTTCAATTTATACAGCTGCAACATTAACTACTCGTCTCCCACTAGTCGGCGACATGGTTTGTGCTGGACAGAGGGCTCAAGGGTCGTGTAGGACGTGGTTTGTGATGTACGGCAAATCACCACCCCACCGTCATTTAGACCTCTGAAGATCCCTATATAAGAGAAGCGAGACGAGAATTATGGTTGTTGTTGAGTCTGCTTTCGTCTTCTCCTCTTGGTCCCTCTAGGAATTTCCTATTTTGCTTTGTTGTTATTTGTTGATTTCGAGGTGAAAGATTGGTGCTTTTTGTTTAATTTGGGTTTTAATATAGTGGTGAAAGATGAGGGGTTCAGTTCAACTTCAGGGTTGCATGATAGCTGTTTTTGGTGTGTTTGAGTTTGCTTAGTGGTTTAAGGAGTTGTTTAGTTGAGATAGTATGTGGATCTGAAAAATAGATGATAATATCTTTTTTTGAAGTTCATGTGGTTTTCTGCTTTTCGGATGATGTTATGTCCTTATTGTAGTGGAACTGTCTAGTAAAGGATAAAGCTTTGAGGTTGGTTTTTGTTGGTTATTTTGTTTCTAGTTGTACTTCATTTTCCTTTTTCCTGTGTGTTAGGATATGGTGATTTGCATATCTACTTACATCATTACAAAGATATAAACTTGGGGATGTGTTAAATAAGCCTAAGAGATTTGGGGAAAGTAAAAATTTTGTGCCTTTGGAGTTAGTATTAAGGCCTTGATGAAATTTACTGAAAGTAGGTCGTGTGATTGCTAGATAAAGAAGGTTCCCTAAATGCTTGTATTGCAAAAAGATTGTTGCTCTTCATTCTTTGAATCTTCTCTGATGACATGTTATTGTAAGTTTTATAGACTTTAGTTGAACTCTTGGTTGCATGGCAGTTGCATCCGTTTTATTTTTTTGCTTGTACATGGTGTTTGTTTCAGTTCGAGGAACTATTTGGTTTGTTGTTTTCATGGATCTGGGGAAAAGAAAGTAATATTTTTTTCTAACTTCATTTGGCTTCTTCTGTTTGAGTGATCTCATCTTGACTTCTTGGAGATGAACTGTTGGGTAACACGCGAAAGATAAACTTTAAGTTGAGAGTTCTTTTTGTTTGATATGTAGCAAGTGAAAGAGTCTCGTGGTTCTAAATGAGCAATAGGTTGTTGTGGGAAAGTGAAAAATTTGTCTTTGGATTTATATTTAGGATCATGCGAATTTGCTAATATAAATATTTTTTGTCAGTTGTAAAAAACAGACTCCTTATTGTCCTTGTAAAAGCTGAAATGTTTAAGTTGCAAAATATGGTAGCTTTTTAGGAGCTAATTTTGTAATAATGGAATGTTAATGCTAATTGCACATCTTACTTTTAGCCCTAGAATTTGTGTGCTTTTTTTTTCAATCGTTTGTTTCTTAGCTGCGCTTATTGTTGCTGTTAGGTAAGTGAACCGGAAAAGTGGGGCTATTCTACTGATTGGAAGAAAGTACTCGTCTACTTCTTTGGAACTCAACAAATGTAAGTGCTTGTTAATATCTTTCAGGATCTTATTTTAACTTTTAAGGAACTCCTAAGGGAATAGTTTTACAATTTAAATAATCAATCACACACTCTAATACAAGTATAATTAAACTTTGTTGCATATTGCGATGGACATTTATGGTTTTCGACCTGTATTTACCATTGCCTGTTGGCATTAATACTTATTTGATTCTTCTAAAGTAGAGCATGATTGTTTATGAATGTAAATATTATATTTTTGTTTGATGTTTATAAGGATTTTTCATCACCTATGGTGTTAATCTCACAATACTTGTCATCAACTATAAGTACGAACATTACTATTTTTCGCTGCTTTGTTGATACTTTTTATATTTATCTTGCCTGTCTTTTGTACTTGTTGATATTGTAGGTAATTCTTTCTTGTGTTGTTATCATAAATCGTATAAATTTCTTAATAGGATCATAAAGTGACGCAAGTTATCTTCACATAAACTAAGTGGCAATAAGTAATCGAGAAGGTTATACTGATACAGTCATCATGTGGAGGTGCCAGCTAGTGAAGTCTATTGGTTATGGGACTAGATTGGGTCATTAGGGTGGTTTATATTTACGAGGAAGTTTATCTCCAATGACTGAAAAGAAAAGATTCATAGTTCTCTTGAGTTAGAACTTCGAAAATTCATTCGTGAATAAGAAAGATGTAATCAGTCTGCCCTGAGCATTTCAGAAATGAACATTGCATATGAACTCCTAGCATTGTTATGTTCTGCCACATATTTATTAGATGAATTTTGACATAGGATGATGATAATATTTATCGTCTTAATCATCTTGTTGTTCAGGGAAGTATGGTTGTAAGCATCTTTCTAGAGTTAGGATCATTGTCTTTTGTTTTTTTTCCTTTTTCAGACCTTTTTTTGGAGTGGGACAATTGATTGCATTTTCTAGGAGATGAGTGCTCTGATTTGGTATCATTTTGTTAAGCATTTTTCACTTCATATTAAAGGAACTCTAAATGCTTGGTAGTCTTTCTTTGTTAAGTTCTGGACATTGTTGCGTCCAAATGAGATTACATACGCAAGTGCACGTGGTCACAAGTAATAAAATGTGCTTTCGCACGGATGTCGACCCCACATGGACCAATTAAGAACTAATAGATCAATCGGATTCTGTAAACTACTCTAACTTAACTAAATTAACCTAAGACTAGAAAAGTATATCAATAATTGAGATGGTTGTATTGAAAAGTATATAACAAGACGAGAACGAACACAACTAAACAATCAAACAAGATCAATAAGTTGGAGAGAATGATTATGGGGTGTATCTACCCAAGTCACTATGTTTACCCGAATGAAACTTAGATTTATAATCTCACGTTTCAGTTCCAAGTCAAGTTACTTAGAGGTTGCTCTTGTGGACTTTTGAATTATATTTGACTAACCCGAGGCCTGTCTCTAGGTCACCAAACCTTCAATTAGAATTCATTAATCATGACCCTATGGAACGAGATGACCAACCAAGTGTTTATACCTTTCGTCGGCGAATACATCCCTAGGCTAATATAGGTTGTGCCAACCTAGACTAGTTCCTGTCTATAACTAATCTTAGATCCTTCAGAAAGACTAATTAACACAAACAATTATTTGGTTCATGACTCCTAAAAAAGCATAAGAAGGGATTAAACATAAAAATCTCACGAGATAAAAAAATCATAATTTTTATATATTATTGAAGAATAGACATAATAACAAGGTTCAATAGACCCTACAAGCATGAGAGAGTTAGTTCATGATTCTAGGGTTGTCACAATCCCCAAAAATGAAAACATCACAACAACAAATTGAAACACAAATACAAAAACTAAAACCCAAGGCTTGAGGAACCTTAAGTTAACGGTGGTAGCAATCTTCTCCATCTTGATCTTCGTGTTTGCGTTTCTCTTTTGAGAATTCCTTTTCTCTTTCTCACTTTAAGTTTGAATTGGTGTGAAAATTTGGAACCCATATTGTTGGGAAGTCTGGCTCTTAAACAGAGCTCAAAAATTGACTCAAAGCTAGAGTTAGCTAGCTAGGCTGAATGTCCTCAATGAGATCAAGGATTTAGATGGCTTTATCTTTCATAGTTCTTCCATCTGGAACCATTAGGATTAGGTCTCTTCGTCCTTGGTGTTTATATTGTTACTTTCTAGATGTTGACGGAGCTTCGTTGATGCTTCTCTGTAGTAAGAAAGAGGAGGTATTTCAAACTGTTGCAAGTTTTTTAGAGTTCGACCCAAGTGGATGATATACCAGAGCGATAGGCCTCGCTAGTTTTGATCATTTTATAGTTGTGTTTTCTTCATTGATAAACTGCTAAGGTTTGTGTTCCAACTTTGGCTCAAGTGGTCAGGACGCTCTTTCTTAACCTTTAGGTTGTGAGTTCGAACCATAGTGGAGACACATCCCGTTGGGGAGAGCTGCTCCGATTGCGTAGCTCATGTCTGCGTGCAAACTTAAAAAAAAATCTGTTCAGGTGTGTACTATATTGTAGTGTTTGATTCACTGGAGTGCCAATCACTATTTGCTTTGGTTCTTTTAGTTATATTGCTATCTTTCGGGTAATGTTTGGATCATTTCTACAGTTAAAGAAATGAATCAACTCACAGTCTCTTTCTATAGTAATATTATGTTGTATATTGATTCTAAGAGCATCCACAATAAGGGGATTTAAGGGTGGGTTCAAGATTTAAGGAGAGATTTATCTCCTAAATCTCTACTTAAATTGCTAGCTCGCTGAGCTGCATGCAACTCGGCGAGTTTAATATGGGGGAAATAAAGCGTAAGAAAAACAACTGCGACTCGCCGAGTTGCACTCTTAAATATCCATTATTGTAGAAGGGAGATTTAAATCTTCATCTTAAATCTCCCTTATTGTGGGTGCCCTAATTGCTTTTCGGTTGATATTGGATGCTTTGCTAGCAGTAACTTATGTTGTTACCCATGTCCAAAATAAATGTCTTGCTTTCCAAAATTTTATGTCCCCCAATAAGTGTCATGTTCTTATTTTTAGCAAGTTAGGCATGACCGCATGAGTTATCAATAACATCCTTGGTCTGAGTTAGTGACAACCGTTTAGTGGGGTGACACGTGGAGATCATTGATGGGGGTATGCAGGGGAAGAGGAAGCCCTAACTCCACTAATCCTTGCTAAAAATTGACACTTATTTTGGGATGGAGTGAAAGATATATCACCTTTTTTTTCTTCAAGTTTTCAATTGTCTACGTGACAAGAGTAGCTTTCATATCTTATGTTGGTGAGATATAACTTTTGGCATTAGTGCTCACTTACGGTTACCTGGAGACTAGGCTAGCCTGCTGGCACATGAGTTGTATGATTTCTAGGAATGTAGAATCTCCACTACTCATCTTTTGTGACGGTTATTTTACTTCTCATGAAAGGCCACATGTTGCATGTTGATCTGTTCTACATTTTATGTTTGTCGATGTGTGAAGGTATAATAATCACACATTTTTTTTCTTATCTAGCTTTGAGTGCTGGCATTATAGGTACTGTAAAAGATCATAAAGTTTTGTATGGGGTCTTCTCTTCTGCTCATTTGATTGGTCCTGTATTTTTCAGTTGCCTTGTGCTTCTCTTGGTTGGCACCTCGTATGGTCTTTGATAGTTGGCTTCCTAGTTTTTGGTGCACTGATACCTTAGTTTTCTCAGTTTGCTTTGGTGGACCTCTAGCTAGCTTGCCAACTGTTGGAAGTAGGCGCGTTCATGGAGTAGTTTACCGCTTGTGAGCCCAATTTTTTTGAAATGCGCCATATGTAGCGATTTGAAAATTTTCAATTTTTGGTCTGTCCCTTTGGCTCCAAACTTTAACTGTTTTTCACTGTCGGTTTTGCGGGTGGGTGGCGGTTTACACCACACCACCCATTGAATTTAAGGAATTTGTTTGGAGCTCAATTATAAAACATTATATTTCAATGCTTTAGCTCCATTTTCAATTTGAGACGGTTAACAAGGAATCAAGGATATTATTGAATTTAGTTGATGATTTTTAACCACGTGAAGATTTCACAACATTTAGAAACTACGGCAAAGATGTACAATATATTGATAATAAACTACTTCAACGTAAATACACAAGTGTACATAAATTTATACTAAAAATGAAAATGGATTAGGTTGGGTCATAGGTAAGGTTAATAACGGGTAGGTTCCGAGGCTGGCGGGTTGCCCATGGGGTTTAGTGCTAAAAACCTTTAACCGACCCGTTATAAAGCAGTTCAAAAATTAAAGTCCATAGACTGCACCATTAATCCATGGGGGTAGAGGTTGGCGTGGGTTGAGCGGTTTGTGCGGGTTGCGGGTTTTTGCGTAACTCTAGGTGGAGGGGAATGATTTTTTTGCCCGTTGTTCATGTTCTGCTAATAAAAAGGCATTTGGCTACTATTTTGTTCTATTTTATCCGTGCAGATGGCTACAAAACTCTTTTCGGTGTCCTTGTTTCTTTGTAGGCCGTTGGTCCATGTTTGGTGCAGTATGCCCTGCCGCACTTCTCTTCCTTTTCTATGCTTGCATGTTCTAGTAACATTTTTGACTATGTAGATTTCTGCAATCAATATGTGAGAATTGCCACTATTTTATCTTTATCCTTATTCGATGACAAATAATTATACTGTGAAATATTGATGCAATGCTTATAGCTCTCACAATTCACATCTAACAAAATTCAAGTGTTTTTGTTCAAATATATTTTTGGCTATTATTAGTGAGTTTCCATTTAGTCATGAAAGCAGCGTGTCATTCGGCTTGAAGTAGAACATGGGAGTGGGGCTAGTTTCTTTGTTTAGTTCAGTTTTATAAGGGAACAGTTTTGCTTAAAAAAATCTTCTAAATGTTTCCTCTAACATCATGTCTTCCATCATAAAAGCTTTGGTATATCTGGTTTGAAGTCGACGTTCTAGATTGTGTGTGCCTGCAGGGATACATGAATTGCAGGTTAGTACTATGAATTATGATACAGTTGTGTTCCCTGTGTTATGTGCTGTTTTGGATTATGCACTCAATTGTTGTGCTTTACTTATTCGATGCAGATTTTTCTTAAAAATATTGCTACTCAAATACTTCAAAAGTTCAGTCTATGATCGTTTCATTTCATTAGGCCAGCATACATAGTGTATTCAATTAACACTTCTGCTTGAGTGTGAAAGTGACATCTTATATTTGAAAATCTATATTGCTTTGATAGGTCATACCTTTTATGTTCAATTTCTCTGCTTGCGCCTAGTGTGAGTATGAGTTTGATTTCAATGTGGTTATCTAGATTGCTCATTTCAAGTTTTCATGCAGAGCATTCTGCAACCCTGCTGATGTTGAAGCATTTACAGAAGAGAAGAAACAATCTCTTATGGTCAGACGTCAGGGTAGGGGTGCTGATTTTGTTCGGGCAGTACAGGAGATCATTGATTGTTATGAGAAGTCAAAGAAGCAAGATCAAGCTGATGTTGTCAACTCTAGTAATGAAGTGACTCAGATAAATGGTGGGAATTCAGTGGATTCATCAACATTGAATATATCGAAGGAAGAGGCAGAAGCACCTGTAGAAACTCTTGAATCACGCTTACAAGCTTCGAAATCTGCGATAGATAGAACAGAACCAAGTCATTCGGCTGAGGATGCTGTAAATCAAGTAGATTCATTGCATGAGGAAGAGACTTTTCAGGATAAACCTACTGAGAGTGTAATGGCTGCAGAATCCCCTCTGTTAGCTACTTACACTTCTAGAAAAAGGTCTGGTGGAGCACGACATCAAAATTCTCTCACACAAAGGAGGGCACTACCTGTGCGAAGGGCAAGAAGCTCATCAAGGGTGGAATCGGGTCAGTTCCAGAACCTTGCGATGTCAAATAATGATGGTAGCAAGGTTGGTGGGAATAATGCTGCTAATGGAGCACGAGATGGGTCTTTAAGAAGAAATAAAAGGATCAGGAAATCGCCAGATATTTTGGACTGTAATGATCAAGGTTCACCTGCTTTGGCTTCTAATGCCAGTGCAGAAGACAATGGGTCTGAGATTGTCACAGTTGAATCTGATTCCCTTATTTTAAATGAAGGCAGCGCTTTAGACTCCGGTTGTAAACTTGAAAACTCAGAGACCATTGAAGATCTTGAGGAAGATCTTGAGTTGAGCAAAGGGCTTGATCTCCAGATAAAGGCTGGTGTCATTAGAAAGAAACGGAAACCAAACAGAAAGCGAGGTATGAATGAGGTGACTGAGCATATTGCTAAACTGGACAAAGATGCAGGTTTAGATGCAGGGGTGAATGATACTGGCCAAAACTCACAGCATATTTGTGAAAAGGCAAGTGAAAGGGATTCTAAGGATGATGGAGATGAGCACCTGCCATTGGTGAAACGAGCCAGGGTGCGAATGGGCAAACCATCATCTGTAGAGGAGCCAAGTAGTCCTCTACAGGTGGAAGAAAAAACCGCAAATGAAGTTGCAAACAGTTCAGTTGGGCAGATCAGCTTAGCCTTAAATTGTGACGTCGATGGTACCACTGATGGAAACTCATTCTTGGCGAAGGGAACTTCGGATAATTCGTCACCTTCCAAGCAGTGCACCCAGTTTACAGGAAATCAGCCTCATCTTTGGAAAGTAAAGAAAAACCAATTATTTGGCTCCTCAGCTGATGGTGAAGCTGCCTTGCCTCCTTCTAAACGCCTTCATCGTGCACTGGAAGCTATGTCAGCTAATGCTGCCGAAGAAGGCCAAGAATGTATCGAAGCATCATCAATCAGGAGTACTTCAATTAATGAATCCTGTGTCTCTCCTACAAGTAGGTGCCCTGATATGGCTGTAGAGAACAGAGAAGAGAATTGTTTTCCACTGGATAGGATGGACCGTACTGCCAAAAGTTCTGTTCAGATAGGTGCATCTGGATCTACATGTTCAAACCCAATAAGTTCCGAGGAAACTACCAGTTCTGTAAGAGTGGAAATTTGTGATAAACCTATTGAAATTTTTGAGAAAAGAGAATGTGAAATTGACAAAGGTTTTGCGCCAGAGACTGCGAACAATGCTGAGGGAGGCAGTCTTGTTGGGCCATCTGCTGGCGCTGATGCTGTTCAAACTGCAGGTAACATTAAATGTCCTGAAAGTTTGTTGCCCAATGATGTCATAGAACAGGCTGATCCTACTTCAAAGCAAGCTTCATTTGATCCATTATTGCCTTCGAGAGATGAAGATGGCGGTAAAGAACTTGAGTTGAGCAATTGTAGAGCTGAAAATGATGATAAAGAAATTGATATTTCAGAACATAACAGGCTAAGTCTGGACACTGTGCAAGAGATTGGCGAGGTTACTAAAGTTTCACCAGGAGGTGATGCAGTTTTGAATCAGTACAGTTCCAATGGCGCAGGCTGTGAGAATATTGAGTCTTTGAAGTCTCAAGTTGATGACAGCTGCCAAGTTGATGGCATGTATGCCTTTCTAACTTTGTAAATGTGTGTAGTTTTTCTGTGAAGATTATATATCTTTTCCAGTTTCATTAATTTTCATGCTTTTTTGAGTCAGGTGTCAGGCTGTCACTGATCGGGTTGAGTTGAAGGAAAGGGATACAAGTTCTGCTTCTGTTTCATCTGATGATCGCTCAAGCGACAAGATACCATCAGATGGTTGTTCGAGTCAATGCCCAACTGACGGGGTAGATTTTCCTGCACAAGTGTCATCTCCTAGTACCTTAACATGTCACATTCCCACCTCAGAAAGTGCTAATTTCTCTAAATCCAATGGTTGCTCTAGTCCTAATGTTCGTCAAGACCAGAGTAAAAGTTTTGTCGCTCCTGGAGTTGATGAAGGAAAGAGTGAATTAGTGTTATCTCAAAAAACGAAATTAATTAGCAAGTGGAGCAATTATGCAGAAGCACAGGCTGCTTTGTCATCCTTTGAGGCTATTCTTGGAACCTTAACTGGAAAGAAGGAAAGTATTGGTCGAGCAACACGCATGGCTATAGAATGTGGGAAGTTGGGCGTTGCTGCTAAGGTAGAAATTTAATTATGCCAAGTTTTTCCCAGTCAACTTATAATTATCTTGACTTGTACTGATGTGTTCAATTGTTATATTTTGTATGCTATGATATTCTCCTTGCCTAGCAGATTTTAGTTGTGTAGGATAGGATTATGTTTAGCATTTCAGTGTATGGTGTAGTTTGAAATATCTGAGGTTTGACTTTAGTTTGTGGTGCTTATGTTTCTTTTTTTATTGTCTATTAGTTTGCTCATCTAAATATCCAAACATTTTGTGTTTTTCGAAACTAAAAGATATAGTGGTACATCCTTTGACCCAAAATAAGTGTCCTATTCGATTTTCTTTTGTTGCAGAAATTAAGGATTAGTGGAGTTAATGCTTGACGTTCCAGTTTCCACCACATGCTCCCATCATGTTTCACAATTCTAAGGGGTTTTAACTGACTCATAAAAAAGACATTATTGGTGATTATAACTACCTGAAGGAGAAAATGGGCACCTGTTGTGTGGGGCACATCCAGATTAGGAAAATAGTGCACTCATTTTGGGATGGAGAGTATTCACAATGGTACCCACTTTGTTTTACTTTTCTATCCTTCGTCCTTGAGAAGGAGATCCAATTTGTTAATAATACGAGCCTTGGAACTTCAGTTTGAGCAAGTATGAACATTGCTATAATATTTGAAGAAAAGAATATGAATATTGAGAGGAGCTAAATTGAATCAAATGACGGGGGCAATTTGAATTCGAATGTAGACTTTTAGGGATATGGAATGTATTTGCTTTCTTTGCTTTGTTTCTGAGAAGTAATGGTTCATAACATTTTTTTGGATGAATACTAGATGGGTTCAGATTTTATTTGTCTTTTTTAATGTTGATTATCAAGTTTACGTAATTTAGGTTGTGGAAATCCTTGCTCGTAATTTGGAAAGTGAGTCAAGCTTGCATAGAAGAGTGGATTTGTTCTTCCTTGTAGATTCCATTACGCAATGTTCTCGAAATATGAGAGGTAATGTATTTCAGTTTCGTTTATCAAAATCTTACATTGCATTTCTTATGGGAAGAAGTTGGGAGGGAGGATTATTAACTGAAGGAAGTAGAACAGCTACTATCTTTCCCATTTAGTAGGGTGGAAAGTGGGGGTAAGTATAGCCACGTGTTCTAATTGAATTTGAAATTCCAGGTGATGTTGGTGGTACGTACCTTTCATCCATACAAATGTTGCTACCACGCCTACTAGCAGCTGCTGCTCCTCCTGGAAGTTCTGCGCAGGAAAATCGCAGGCAATGTTTAAAGGTAAGTAAATAACTTCTGTGGGAGAAGTGCCAGAGACCTCAAGTATGAGGTCACTGATTCCAATCCCCATGCTTTGGTTATTGCCTATCCCAACATAAGAATAATAACAAGAATGGTACCCGTGCCATTACCTGGATATCATATGGTTTTTGTTTTTGTCATAGACCCTTTACCTCTATTATCTCTTTGTAGGTGTTGAGGGTTTGGCTCGATAGAAGGATACTGCCAGACTCTGTTGTTCGCCACCATATTAGAGAACTTGATCATCACGGTGGGGCAATTTCTGCTGGTGTGTATTCTCGCCGTTCATCAAGAACAGAACGGTCTTTAGATGATCCTGTTAGAGAAATGGAGGGTATGCTTGTGGATGAATATGGAAGGTTTGTATTGTTAGGCATGTATAATTTCTTGAGTTCTTAAATATTTGTAGAATATCATGTATTAAATATATATTTTCGTTTACCTCAGCAATTCAAGTTTTCAGCTTCCTGGATTTTGTATGCCTCGTATGCGCAAGGATGAAGATGAAGGAAGTGATTCAGATGGAGGGAGCTTTGAGGCAGTCACTCCTGAACATAAACCCGACACCCCTGAAGAACAGGAAGCAAATCATGTAGGTGAAAAACATAGACATATCTTGGAAGATGTTGATGGTGAGCTTGAAATGGAGGATGTGGCTCCTTCCTGTGATGTTGAAATGAGTGCAGCAAATAATGTAGCCACCGTCGAATCCTTACAACCCTCACATGCTGGGTTTGACCAGCTCGTGCCACCCTCCTTTGCTCCTCCACTACCTCAGGATTTCCCTCCACCGCCTCCTCCTCTACCTTCATCACCACCCCCACCTCCACCGCCT
>JAYMSY010000470.1:0-11877 GCA_036897685.1 Monsonia emarginata | reverse complement strand
AATCATAATTTTTCATTATTGAATCAGTACTAAATAGGTAAACTTCAATTTTCTGAATAAATCTAAGAAAAAAGCAAGTTCTACCAATTCATTTTTTTTTGGAAAAAATAAGTTCATTAAAAGTATATAGACAGACTTGATTTTTTATTACTAATCAATTTACGTTAAATTTTAATATGAATTTGTACATCGCACGGAATTGCATCTAGTATTAATTAATTTGGCAACCATAATTAATATCTCATATGAATTATTCTCAATTAATTTAGCAGTTTGATCAAATTTCAAGATATGCTAGGGTCTTTGCTTAAAAGCAAATTTGATCAGTTCACCTTAATTAATTAATTGAACTCTTTAACTAACTAGTTAACTGAAATTCACCTTGAATTAACAACACCTAAGTGAGTGACTTTCTAGACCCACCTCCAATTGGTATTCAGATTATGATATTAACTCTTTAATATCACCGTACACTTTTGCATACTTTTAGGTAGTATCCCAATACACAATTATAGTTCACAAAGATTATAGGTAACGCCTAGCATAGGATGCCATGACCCCCTAGCGAAAGATGAATAGTTAAGACATTATGAATCCATTAACAAACTTATTGATCATGATTATTGTGCACTCAAATCCCTTCATTTCAAGATTTGATCTCGACTAGGTCACTGATAGTCAAACCCCTAAGTCAAGCTCATTTCCCAACAGTTAGAATCCCCATTCCCTACAGTTGGGATATTACGTTCTCATTTACAATTCTAGTTATCAACTAACAAGACTTTAGAAAACTCATTTTCCATAAATCCTATTAACCTGGCCAGGGATGCATTTTTTGTTGATAACAACCTAGATAGCATGTGATCTTATCCTTGTTTACTCGAGACAATGAATCATTTCTTGGTTGATCACTTATTCCTACTCATAACTTGTCAGAGCCATCATACACCGAGATACCCTCACATGGCTAGCAAGAGTAAGTCAGTGCTCGGACCACCTACATGTGGGTAACAATGTCACCTCAAGTCGAAGGATATGCACAATCATAACCTAGATGATCACTGCAAATCAAAAGACGAAAAAAAAACCTCTCACCTTCACCTTCACCTTCATCTCTAAATCCCTCTGTCTGTCGACGAGCCTGGCTACGGCTAGACTTGTCTCTTGCTCCCTTCAATTTCTTTCTTTGTGGCATCATTTTCGCTTCCGTGTCTCTCCACACCCATGCATCGTCGTCGTCATCGCCGCTCCACGCATTTGTACCACTGCCGTCCATGTCTCTCCACTCATCTACGTCGTCCTCGAGTCACTCTTAGCTACCGATCTTTTTCAACCCAGATGCCTTAAATCTGGGCCAAGAATCGTTTTGGCCATTGGTGCCGCCTCCATGTGTCTCTTCTCCATCAGCGTTTCTCCTATGGAGTTTTCCCTCCAACCGCGGCTTTGAAGAGGAGTTTTCCTCCATGCGCCCACGACGGCCCCGTCTTGGACCTCAAGTCTCTGTCTTCGTTGAGTTGCAGCATAAGTGTCTCCAATCGGATATGTCCTCGAGATACTCATATTTGGGCCAAGCACCCCTCGCTTGGCCTCCCTGATCTGACCACCTCTCTCATACGCTCTATTATGTTACGCGCCTCAAGTACTTCTCTCACGCGCCCTCGCCTTGCACCCCGTCGTCTTTGTGTCGGTCCATTAGATTCTTGGTACACTCGTGAAGCTGATTGAAGTCGCGACTTGTTCCCAACTCTGTTGTCTTTTGGAGGATGCCCGAGTATCGACATCGGTACCTGCCCTAGGGTCTTCGCTGGTGCCTCAACCTGATCTCTAGCCTGCTAAGACGTTTTTTATCCTCGACCTTACGTAAGTTTTTTTGTAATTTCATCGTAAGTCTAATCTATTTTAAGGTGTTTTACCTGATTTATTTTGTCTTTTGTGTTAAATTTGTGTTTGGTATTTTACCGTGGATGGATAAATGTTCCTAGCAATCTTAGATTTAGGTTAAGGTCGTCATAAGCTTTCGGGCTCTCTTTAGGAACCGTTTGGATCCATTGTCTGTACTTTGTCAACTTTGTTGACACCATTCATTTTAGATTACTATTAATATATCTTTTTGCTTGTAAAAAAAGATAATCAACGGTTGACTTGTGGTAAAACTTTGTGCTATTGTTATCGGGCGTCACAATTTAGACCATCTTAGCTCATGAGTACCCACATGTTCATATAAACATCTCATACTAACATGGATACAAATAGAGGCGATGGTCTATGTATTAAGGATGTTCAATCTCAATTCTATGAGCATGAACTTTTAAAGTATTCTTTGCGAAACTGTAACTTATATTTCAAATAAGTGGAAGGTATAAGATTTTAAAATGGGGGTCAAATTTTTTTCTAAAGTAATACTCAAAATAAAGAAAATTGAAAAATGTTAGAAGTTTACTATCAAATTCACGCGTTTTGTTTGAGTGTAGTTATAAATTTACATATATTTTAAAGCATTCATAAGCTTTTTCCCTCCATACCAAAATACGTATTCCAATTCACTATTTACATAAACTAAGAATTCTCACTTTTGTGTTTGACTTTTCAACATTTGCCTCTCATATAATAAAATGATACAATTGGTAATTCATGGTAAATTTACTGCCTAAAATAGAAATGAGACATTTATTTTGGAACAACAATTTTTAGAAATAAGACATTTGTTTTAGAACGGATGGGGTGCAATGTTAATTTTTTACAAATGAGACTAAATTGAATCACTTCGTCCAAATTTTAGATTCAATTGAACATTATTATATCAAATTTAATGACCAAACTAGAATAATATACACAGTTTTATGACGATTTTGGAACAAAATTGATAATTTGAGATCACTTTGAAACAAAATACAAACTTATAACAAAATTAAACATTTGTCCGTAATTTTTTTTGGGTGTCATGACAAACATAATATAATTTTTAAGATGTCATGAGAGACAATATAATTTTTGCAAATAAGTAAAACTGTAAAAAGTTTATTAAAAAAAACAAAGTGGAGGCGTCATTAGCATCATATGGCTTCGCCATTGTTTCAACTCTTGAAATGCTTCCTATAACTGAAATACTTTTGAACTTAATTTTAGGTAAAACAAAGAACATAGTACATCCATTGGATACTTAAGACAATATTGATACGTAAGTTATATACGCTCCAGGGCATACGTCAGTGCATGAACTTGAAGATGTGGTTCGGTCAACCTGCTCGTTTGGTCCCCTCTCCTTTTATAAAAATAAACCTCTAATCTTACTCCCTCGCCCTTTCAATCTCAGTCTCACAGACATATTGTCATTCTTAGCACCCAATTTCAGCAAGCTATAGACTGTTACTGCCAACAATCATCAAGAACCCTAAACCATTGACACCAACCAGCAGCACGAGACCCCGATGTTGTTTTGTTATCTGTCAAAGACCACTAGAATGAAGTTGTCCACCTCCATCTTCAACTATGTTGTCCATCGTCTTCAAAAATTTGTACTGAAGGTGCTAGCTAGTGTTGGATAACACATTCCACCCGATGAGTAATTCACCTTACGTAACCATGCATATGCATAAACAAGTACGCTCCGCAAATGCATAAACAATTACTTATCAACTAATGAACTCCAAGTGCACCAAGAATTATCAAAACACAGCCAAAAGTTAATTTCATCTCAACAAGGTTCCAAAAGTTTCCAATTCATATCATGTATCCTATATTTTACCACGAATTAAGTTGTGGTTACACAATCGTATTTTCAACTGTTTTCGATGGGAAATGCCACAAAGTCAACTGTTTTGCGCAACTTACACATTGAAACTCGTAACCTCACCTCAGGCAAATCAGCTCGGTTTTGTCCACTTTGTTCCTCCCACAAATAAGTTACTACAATGCATCATCTATCTATCAGACAAAACTAAGCTCTTGAGATTCAGTCATGGCAAGCTTCTTACGCAACGCAATCAAATTTTCACCAGCATCACAGATGTACGACGAAGCTTGTCTCCCCGACAATGTTGCCCCTTCCATACTATCTATGTAATCCTGGACAACATATAAAAAACATATATTCCAACTTCATATAATTAGAGGCAACTTTTTAGTTTGTGCATAAGAGCTCGCAGATCTTTACACATAGAAACAATCCACTTGCAAACAAAGTATGTGAATGCATCTTGTAAAATAAAATGTCAGTCATTTTCAATAAGGACGTGATTAGGATGGCCTCATTTCATATATAATGTTACATTATCTAGTAGGTCATGAAAGCCCAAATAAATTTTATTACGGTTCTGGAATGTCCATGAATCAAGACAGTCAGATGCAACTATAACTCAGTATTTTGTTACTAAGGATCAAAATAAGCGTTACCTGTTTTGTATATGAGCCAGCAAGGAAGAAATTCTCCACAGGAGTCTTTTGATCAGGTCGGAATGGATCTTTACCAGGTCCCTCGCGATATAGGGATTGCCCAATTTTCACAACTGATGACCAAGTAACTTCTAAACCCTGGGACGATGGGAAAAGAGCCAGAACCTAGTATACAAGAATCGAATCATCAAAAACATATGGTTGCAGAAAACAAATAGCAGTAACTAGTTGCATATCTGGAAGGATGTCACGCATACCCTTCATTCCAAAAATGAATGTCCTATTTGACTTTTACCAAAGATTAAAGATGATGAATCTCCATTTACATGTCCTCATGTTTTCCCATGGTACTAACACCAAGTAACAAAACAGGGATACATACATCGAAAGAAGTTGAGAATAAACATTGAAAACAGAACCAATGACATGGACGCAGCCAATCAAGTCTATTAGATAATAGATTTCCAGAAACATAGTCATCCAAGTAACAAAGAAGTTTACATAGAAGCTACAGACCTGTTTCGTAACTCTCCTTATGATTTCATCATTTGGTAAAGGCATGTAGGGATCGCCTGGTGTTAGGACACACCTGAAAGAGGAAATGGCAAAATAAAGAAAAAGATACACGTCCAGAACTCCAGATGGAAAGAATATGAAATCTTCACAGTAATTTCATTCTACACTAGGTGCATCCCAGAGGGTTTTACCGTAATATAGTTTTGACATTTTTATTTTTTGCAGGCAATAACCACAAGCAATAGTTTGACATTACCATAGGCAATACGGCCTTCCAAGTAGTTTACGTATTTTGAATTTTACATTATTGTTTCTTAATAGGCTGTAAGTTTATACTGCCGAGCCAAATTAAGTCACTGATATGGTGAAGTTTGTCAACCAAGTTTACAACCAGTTTGAAACACATCAGCACAATACAAATTAAAGCATTTGAATCCAGTGAAGGCAAAACATGCCAAATTATATCAAAGTATCCTAGTCATACATTTCTTGGTTAGTTCAGCAGCATCTTATATCCACAAATTCCTAATTCAAAGAGCCACACTGCTTAAAGGGCTCAATGATTTTGTCTTCCTGAACTGTCGATATTTGTTAAGTAGCTCCTGGTCTTGTTTTTTAATTATTTAACCTGACTTGAGTGCATTGTGGTTTGCCCCCTTCTGACATGAAATTCCCAGTTGAAAATCATCACAAGGAGTGTAACAATGCCAAAATATACATCATGCATTTCCAACAGATGAAAAATATAAATAAAAAAAACATATGAAAACAATGGCGTTTTTAATCCCCAAATACACTTCACACTAAGGTAGCGTTTGTTTAAGTGTGTGGCGGCAATGGGAATGGGAATAGGAATGACCCTCCTTGTGTAAATGAGGAGCCTTTGTGTGTAGACAAGGAGTATAACAAACTTTTTATGATCCCTATGGGGGAGTCTCATTCCCTCATTAGTGGTAATCTCATTCCATCAATTTTGAGGCACCAGTTTTTTTGCCAAGGGTGGAAGTGTGGGAATGAGAATGAGAATCAAAATATATCAAAATTACACACAAATTTAGTCGTTCACATTCCCATTGCCACACTCTTAAACAAATGCTACCTAATAGAGGGGGTAAATCATAAGTTTCTTTATTCGAAGGGCTATATTAATAAAAACACGAGACTAGGAGCTTACTTACAAAACAGTAAAAGTCCAGAGGAGGTTAAAGTACTTCATCCTTTTTAAATTTTCACTTTTATTATTTGACCCGTGTCTATTTTAGTAACTTGTTGCTAAATTTGTCTTCCCACTCTGAGAAGACGCATTCGGCGTACAAAACAAGTTAGGAAAAGTTTAAATTATTCCCCATAAATTGGTCCTCCGTAAGCATAAAAGAGGCACACAACACAACAGTAGCCTTGAAGAAAGTAATCAGGCAAGTCTAATGAATAACAAAACTAGGAGCTAAAGTAGGCTAGCACAAAAGGATTGCATATACAAAGTTCGTCTGTCATTGGTCAAAAATATGTTTTAGTGTGTCCTTTTTCTTTTAAAGATATTCAATGAGTCTTAATTATTTCACTATGTAAGAGAAATTCAATAAATGAATTAAGTTATCAGGACTGAAAATGATCATCTTATAGTGTCCTTACTGGAGCAATGAACCTTCACCCTCAATGTAGTAATCTTCTGGAGATGTAAGCGCAAGATCTGCGAAGCAAGAGAAATCTGCGTCTGGAGTATAAAGAAGATTATCTAACCCAACAGCATTCCTCAACTGCCTACAAATAAAAAAGTATATGTTTAGCATGCATGCAAGAAGCTTTAAGAAGTTGAGCGCCAGTTCCTCGTCTATTAGTCCAACAAGTGAAACAATCCAATATAACTTGGCCCTCAACACAATGGTTCAGTCTCCAGGATCAGTGATCTCAGCACAGATGAGAGGATCACCTTGATCTTTCAAGATCTTGCATCTCTGTAACCCAACCACTGTACCGCAGTTGCACTGTGACAACTGGCACCCCAACCAGCTCATAAATGTTGTCAAAAAAGTCCCATTCTCTCCACTGTGGTGGAATTAATCTTTTAATTCCAGGGACATCGCATGCTGTTGTCAGAAGAAAGTGTTCAATGCTATTTAAATCATTCGCTTCAAATGGAAAGAATAGTAAAGCTAAAACCAATAAAGCAGATGACCACATACCTGCAACATAAGCATCAGCTTTCACGATTTTCTTATTTGTTGCCTGTGGATGGAAATAGTACACATCAACCAACAGGCTCAAACTCCAAAGAAAAACCACACAAAATTGTTGGGTTGCAAATGATGATTCTTCCATACAATCCTTGATGAGAAATCACAAGATAACTTCTATAATTTCTAACCACCTTTTTAAATTAATACTTCATTGAGAGGCTTTAAATTGAGTTAAAACACATACTAAATTCCTCAATCAGTAGTTAGGAATTCAAATAGCTCTAGTACATTGCATCAATTCCCCATCATCCACTACGGTTTTCAATTGATACTTTTTAAGATCAAACTAACAACAAAAGAGCCATCACCCTCTCTCAAGATAAGCACACAACAACAAAAAATGAAATAAATCATAAACCTTATGTCCTTTTTTTTTTTTAGTTTCACCTGAACGTTGGTGCACTTTTTTTCATGAGAACTAAAATAACAAAAAAAAAAGATCCCCAGCCTATTTGAATATCATCACTTTAGTCCCTCAACTAAGAAAATGAACAATATAGTCCTCAATCTACTAATTATAGTCTAGGCCAAAATGGTCACTGCCATTTTGAACTGTGCATAAAGTTGACATGGAGAAAAAACATATTAAATATTTCCTCATTGACGTGAAAATGCAAAAGGAAAATAATTAAAATTTGAAAATCAATCAATGAAAATTTGATTAAGAAGAAACAATTCAATTAGTAGAAAATGGTTAGTAGGATAGACTTATGTTGTTAACATGAAACTAGTAGTATGAACAGACATGAGAATGCTTGGGTTAACGACAAAGGTACTTCTCTGCAGATTCCAGTCGTAGTCAACTCAACATTTTGTTCATTCGGGTTTGATTGTAGCGTAACTCTATAATTCAAAATAATCACTGGATGAACTGAATTGCTATATTGATCCCAAAAAAGAAACGGCAGGTACAGCTAGTCTGTGAACAACCAACCATAGCACTGTAACAACTGAATTGGTTCAATCTATGGTTATTGGGTCTACTATTTAAAAGGATAGACAAATTTCCTCTGATTTGCTCTAAGGGATCAGAACAACCAGAATCTACAGTTTCAATTTTTAACCACTCTTCTCTTTTTTTCTTTTTTGCATTTTGACCTTTTGATCGTCTAGGAATTCAAACTTATGTTCGAAGATACATACTCATATGATTTCAATTTAAAATAATAGAAGAATGAGGAACAAGAGGGTAGAAAAAGATAGAGATATATTTTGACAGAAAAAAAATGTAAAGCCGCAATTTAAAGACCAATTATCAAGCAGCACAAATCATCCGAGTTTATTTCAATGTTGTGTCACATTATCATAACCAATGGTCAAACTAATTGAGTTTGACACAAAGACCATTTTAGCCTAAATTGCATATTTTGGACAAAGTTGGCTTTTTTTAGTTTGAGGACTAAATTGGTGATATTCTAATAGTTCAAGAACCATTTTGGTTCTTTTTTTAAGAACAGATAGAAATTGAATTTTAGATTCAATCATAATAACTGCAGTTTTTCCTACAATAATAAGAGGGTGTAATTGACTACATAGCAAGGTGTAGACAGATGCAAAATTGCAAATCATCATAATTCCCTTTTCTTTGGCAATTGTCTAAGAAATATGTACTGCGTTCAGAATTATGAGGAAAGTCGTATTTTTTTTAAGAAAACCTACATTTCATATTATTATTAAGAACTCAACTGGTAAACCAGGAACAAGATCAAACTTAGCATGCCACATGATAGATGGATTATAACACCTCTCAAAACATAAAGGAGGGAACACAAAAAGCAACATACTTTAGACATGGCAATTCCTGTGACATATGTCTCCCCCTCAGCTGATCTATCATAGAGAATCTCTCTACATCCCCATCGAAGATGGAACCTATACCGTTATAGAAAGCAGAAGCAGGTGAAGAAGAAATAAATTATCACAGGACAAGGTAAAAAACCGGCAGACAATTATTGCAGTACATTTCACAACTATACCTGCCCCCTTTATCTGTGATATACTTTCTGATAGGGCCACTAAGATATACATCTGGAGAACCCTTAAGCATGCGCAGCAGGGAAGCCTCCGTCTTAGTGGCAAATAATGAGAATATAGTGAGCATACAACGAGCACTGATATTATCACAGTCAATAAACCCAAGGGCATAAGCAACAGGATCCCACATCCTCTGGATGCTCATGCGTGTACCACCCTTTGACAGGAACCAATCAGAAAAGCTTATCTGGAACAAATAAACATAAATTGGATTAAGAAGCCTTAATGTAATAAGATCTCTTGGTGCATAGTCAAAGCACAGAAGCATAAACCTAGCTAGGGAAAAAACATAGCACTGTAAAAATTATTTAGCATGTATCAAACTATTTCCAGGTGGCATAGCTTAACCACCACATTCCTACCCCCAGAACAGAAAAGGAAAATAGAATACAAACAGAATCACAAAATTGTTTCCAGAGGATGAGAGAGCATATGGCAAAATGCCAAAATGCAATGTTCTTACACTATCTAGATTCCGTATGTCCTTCATTGCTCCATCAGGATCAACAAGAGCCCTCACAACTGGACTTAAGGCAAGAGCAAGAGCATTTCTAGCTTTATCATAAGGCTGCACTTGAATAACCATGATAATATAAGTTAAGAAACGCATTACTTTGTAGGTGCAATTGTCCAATAAGCAGAGTATCCAGTATAGCAGAAAATGCTAAAATAGACATAAATACTGGATGCAGGATACGGACACTAAAGATGAAATAAATAATGAATATGCGTGCAGCACACTAATATAGAGGGGGCACTGACTAGTAACATTACCTTTAGTTGATTTGTAGATAAAAATGCACTAATTCCATGTAACGGTGCACCCACTGGAAAACGAAAATCAAGTTCTGCATTCCATGATCAAGTTAGATATGATTTCTGAGTTGGAAGTACTTAATATTAACACTCCCTCTAGCTAAAGGGTTCAATAGTACCAAACAATTTATATAGTAAAAAAGAAACAGGGAAAATAACCTAACATATAAGCTAAGTGATTATCATGAGATATAGTATTTAACCATACCGCCAATTTCACCGCCTCTGTTTACAAAAGTGTGAGTATGGTCCTTTACAAGTAGATTTTTTTCTGCACCAACCTAGCAGATAAAGATCCATTTAGATTAATCAAAACCCATAAAAGTAAGAACTGCTTTCTTAAAGAAGAGGAACTCCAGTTTCAACAGTGAGACAAGAGTCCGCTACATTATTGAATCCTGACTTGGAAAAGGGACATCACTAACTTAAAAAAACTTAAACTTCTTCATACACAAAAATATGCTTTATAGCAAGGTAGAAAAAGCACAGAACAAATATTACAATGTTACTGGGCACTAAAGTTACGTTTACCATAACCATGCCCCGCTTGATCATTATTGACTGATCAAGCTCAGGCTCATGCAAACTTTACCTTGCCACCACCAAACATTACCTCGCTCAAAATAAGACAGTTATGACACTAAAGGATACTTTAGGTTTAAATTAACCATTTCGGATGATCAATAGGGTACTGAAACAGTCCAAAGAGGTTTGAAGAAAAGTTTCCATAGTCCAAAAGGAAAGCATATATGCCAAATAATTTTAAATTACCTCTGCTTTCTGCTTTAAGGAAACTATAGAATTCTTAGCATAGGCAATCCATATTATGGCAATGCCACTGGCCATCTAGAAAAAAAAAACTTCTTCAACATAAATGCTATGTCACTTGTGATAACATCAGTACTTCTCCAACTCAACATTTTCGTCATACTTGTATACAAGTGCAAATCTTTTTCTTTACATCAGAACAAATCATATTCCCGCCCACAATATGGCATTAGTAGAATTAAAAACTGAAAATGTTAAATCATCCTAATCATCTAACCTCTTATAAGCATAAGAAGTTACTAAGAAGGACCATGCAAAATTACATAAACGACTTGTTGCACAAAGAGCAATTGGATGAAAGGTCAATTACTGACAAGTGCATATACCCCCTCGTTTTCCAAAACCATGTTTTCCATTAACCGAGTAAATATTCTTTTAAACTGAAGAATCCTGATTTGAGAAGAATTGGACTACTATAATCAAATCACAAAACTGTAGAAACTTTGCAATAATTGAAATCACCTTTTTCAACAAACGAAAAAGATTGTTGTAGCAACCAAAGAAAACATGGAGGCCCATCTCAACATGGTTGCCGCGTCTATCAACAAAAGAGCCCACCTTTCCACCAATGAAAGACCTTGACTCGTATATATCCACCTGAATACATAAAATGTGATTATTAGTTTAACTTTCATGGAAAAGAAGTGAACCATGTAGAGGAAAAGAACTAGCATACAAATGGAGCCAAGTAAATGGAAATATTATCCTTTGGCACAAAGCCCAAAACAAATGGCAGGAAATGGGTCCAGCATGCAATTCAAAAATCTACTTTTATAATCTCTATATCTAGATTTCAAACCATTCAGGAAAAAAAAGGTCGATAAGAAAACAATATACCAATAATGAGTAACACACCCATAAAAGATAAGAAAGAAACGAGAGCACGAAGAAAAATGCCAGACTTGTACCAAAACAAAAATGCCAGACCTCATGGCCTTGATCCAAAAGCTCCACAGCAGTTGACATCCCTGCAAGCCCAGCCCCAATTATTGCCACTTTCAACTTGGGTCCCCTATAGTGTTCAGGCTCTGGGGGAAACAAGCCCTTGGGGGCT
>JAYMSY010000469.1:0-11891 GCA_036897685.1 Monsonia emarginata | reverse complement strand
TGTTCTGCTTAACGGTTTTCTTGGATGCAGGTCATGTTTGATATGGATTGAAGATAACAAGACGTAGTTAAAACAGTTTAGAAACTGCTGCTGGAGATTTTGGACGATTCAGCTGGGGGTTTGTCATAGACCCATGTCGATTAGAAAAAGAAAAAACAAAATTTGTGGGACATAATGAACTTGACCCTAAAATATACAACAGTGCAAATATGTTGAAAAGAAAGACAATTAAACTAAATGAACACAAAACGACATTTCCATGCATAAGGAACTCTATTTCTATATGTAGTCATTATAGCTAGAAGTTCTTCCGGTAAGTCCTCTTCTTCCAACGAGTGAAAATGCATGCAGTCCACTGTTGACAAGCCATCTAACACCCATATGCTCCTACTTCTTTACCCAAACGACCTCCTCTCTCAATATATCTAAAAAGGTCATAAAGCTAAATGTCATTCTCACCTTGCCCAAATGATCTCTCAACAGACCACCTCTTTTTTTCCTCGTTCTTCTCCTATAAACCGCTAATGACAGTATGCTCGCCATTGGAGGATACAGAAACGTGAAATATAACACTCTTGGCATTGCCAGAATTTGTCGACCCAATGCCGCTGCTCTAGAATTGATAGGGGCCTCATATATTATTTAGCATCCATATTGGGCTTGGAGGTTATCACAATTCTCTAGCAAACATTCATGTAATCGTATTGTCCATCGCCATATTTTATGTAGTTTTGTTTCTTCCATATACCCCGAAATTCCACCAGAACAATAAACAAACTTAACAAGTACAAGGCCGAGTCTTGTTTCAGACCACTCCAGTTTGTTTTACAAAATTCTTTTATAGTTGTGCCCACAGGCGGAGACAAGGGTAGGCATGTGTGGGCACAGGCCTACCCAAAATTATTATGACACTTCATAATAAAACATTATGCTTGGGGAGAATAAAGGTTTCCCATATATATATGCTGCACAAAAGAACGCTGCGTCCCTTGACATCTGCTTCTCCGAAAGTCCCATGCACTAAAAAACTCAGTCTTTGATCTTCCATACAATAGCAAGTCTTCAGCTTCCTCATTAATACTCAGATCTATCAAGCCGATCATGTTTCCCAGCTGCTCTCAGTAAATTGTGGACCTCCAAATCAGATTTAGCATCCTTCACAAGAAGATTAACACTTGATGCAGTTAACATCTTACTCCTAAGCCTCCCATATCAATTGACTTAGTTACCTGATTCCTAGCCACCCATTGATGTCGCGACTCCTCCCCCGAGTTCCAAAAGAAACAATCCTGAATATTCAGTCATAATTGCTTTAGGAATTAAACTACAAGATAAAACATATATTGGTAAAGAGCTTAGAACACTCTTGAGGAGAGTGAGCTTCCTTCCCATACTCAAAAGCCTCCCTTTCAAACCTACCAAGTGATTCTCAAGCCTGTGTATCAGATACTTGAAATGCGACCGACACCCCCAGATAGAGACAAGGTGAAGTGCCTACCGGCATCCTCATCCATCGAGGAAACAACGGCCTATATACCACCTAAACCTTCTCACACATATACATCTTGCTTCTTTGATAGTTAATAAGGTGTCCCAATGCATGAGCATATTCATCTAACAGATTTTTGAGTTTCAGCATAGACGTTTTCAATCCAGTAGTAAATAAGATGGTATCATCTGCAAACATTTAAGTGTGTGATACCTCTCTGGTGCCCTCTGGCATGGTAGACACGGATGTCTCCCTCTATCATCGCAAGAATGCGTTAACGAGTATGTTGTTTGCCAAAAAAGACAATTAGGAGGAAGGAGCACCTGACCTGTGGGGCTTGCAATAATCAAATTCGTATATTTCATTGATGTGATGGTTATTGACTTAAGTAATGTGAAAATCCTAGAAAAGCATTAATCACTTTGTGAATTGTAACATTTGGAGACGAATAGATTAAATCTCAAGTTGTTCACTTATAGAACAAGAATTGTTTTATACAAATTCAAACACCCACTGAAATCCATCACCATTAGATTTTCTGTTTCCTACTTGCAAGTGTGGAATTTATTAAAATAGTATTGATTAAAAAATCATCAAGTCATAAAATCCATTATTCAATATTCTTACCCAAGAGTGCATAAAGTATGTGGTTGATTCACCATATGCGGGCCTTTTGGATGAAAGTGAACAAATTGCTTCTCACTTGAGAAGTGGGAGCATGATGATGAACAGGCAAGGTGTTTTATGTTAGCTTCCTTGGAAGCAAATTTACAGAAGCAACATGAAAATTACACCAATGCTTCATATATTTTACTGAACCTAGCTATAAGAGTTGTATGGTGAGACTATTATCAAGGCAGTTATTCTAAATAACGATTAAAGAGAGTGAAGATGTTAGAAACCAGGTGAGAATAATGATTAGACTCATGGAGAGGCTACAAGGTTTAGACTTCACCATTGATTTCCATCTTCAATTGGATATGATCCTACAATCCCTCCTTGACTCATTTAATTCTTTTGCTATGAAAAAATTTGAATGCACTCTAGTTGAGCTATTGAACATGCTTGTGGTGACTCAAAACGCCATGAAGAGGAAAGAGAAAAAGGTGTCCTACTTCTAGCTTTTTCTAGTAAGCGAAAGGGAAAGTGTTTCTTTTGTGATGATGAAGGATACTGGAAACGTAATTGTTGAAAATACTTAGTGTTGTTAAATGGCTCACAAATGCCTAGCTGGCTATCATCACGTCTTCGGAGGTCCTCAGGTCTCCTAGCTCAAGTCTCCTAGATGGAGGTCTGCTCCCAAGTCTCTTAGTTGGAGTTCTCCTCAAGTCTCTTAGCTGAAGCTCTCCTCAAATCTCCTAATTAGAGCTCTCCTACCTCAAGTCTCCTAGCTGGGGGTCACCCGAGTTGAACTGACTACCTTCTATTTGAGAATATAAGAGATGTTAGATTACTCTTATGGCATAGAATGCATATATATAGGTAAAACTTATTGTACGTCTACAATATGATTGGCTATGAGCACTAATATATCATTGATACACATGGCACAACCTCATGAGGCATCTTCTAAAATATGGTAGGTCTCAAGCTCTCAAGTTTGGACTTAGGCTTGGAGCTTGGTCATGTTTGTTCGGCCTATGTTTATTTGGCCTAATATAATTTGTACACGTGGTTGCTCTTGGTTAAAGGTTAAGACCTATTTGGCATGAGTTATCAACTCGTGCACAACACTAGCCCTCAAGTCCTCTTAGTCAAAACAGCAGGCTCTGAGGACTTTAGAAGAGTATTTTGTTTGGTAATATGTTGCGAGCTCATTGTGCTTTCTGCTTGGTATTTTGATTTTTTTTTGTTACTTCACATTTGATATTGTTATGGAGCGCGTTTGCTCTGGACACATGCCTATGTATTATTAGTCAGTACGTTATACTATATGATGGTTTTGCTTCTGAGGAAAGGTCGAGTACGATTCATATTATCCTTTCTCTAAATACATTTTCTTTTCTCTTCCTTTATATATTTTTTGTTCTTTTTCTCCTTTTAGCGGCCGTGTTGAGCCTCACCTCATACTTGTATTTTTCTTCTTAATGTTGTCCCATGATGAGTTGCAGGAGCGCCCTCAGAGAGAGTTCTTGTATCCATACTAACCCTTTGAGTGTAGACCTTGCGAACCAAGCCTTTAGTGGGGTCATCACCTATATTACAATGCAACCTTTGACCCTAGGTGGGGTCTATCTTGTCCGAACTTGCAGTCTGAGTGTGATCATAGGCCCCAAGTCTTTCTGGAAAATTTGGTTGGCCAGGAGGATTTAGGTTGATTTTCATCCTTTAATGAGTGTTACTCTGTTCCACAATACTAGCCCCAAGTCCTCTTAGTCTAGGTAGTAGGCTTGGAGGACTTAAGATAGTTCTTAGTTCTTAGGTGGAGCCAATATTTGGACTTGGTTTCTGCACACGTTAATTTCTGTTGAGGTCACTTTTCTTGTTCACTTTATCTTCACGTTTATCAAGGTGAGATCATTAGCTTGGTGTGATTTCATCCTTTTCTTATGCCTTGTATATCTTTTGCTCCTTAGCTTTGGGCTTTCAATAGTGAGTTTTTAAATCCCACTTTGTATAAAGGTGATTTTAGTGTCGTTATTTTATGAATCATGTTTGTCTCTTTGAATTTAAGGTTCATACCTCGCCTGACCTTCCTTTATGTGCGATAATTTTCACGGTGCGTTTCACTACCCGTCATGTCTATTTCGTTTGACGCGTTGTGAACTTTATTTATGAATGTTGACTTTAGCAGCAATATTGAGTTTTGTTTAATTATTCTTTCATTTCCATCATAGGTTTTTCGTTTCATTATTATTTCATTTCCATTGGAAGTTATTCTCAGCTCGTCATATTTAGCCTCGGCGACTTGCTCAACTTATCTTATTCCAACTCGTCATATTTAGCCATGGCTTCATTCAGGTCGTCATATTCGATTTTTGGGCTCTCATTTCGTCATACTCAACTCGTCACATTTGGCCTCTAAGTTCGTCATACTCAGCTCATCACATTTGGCCTCTAAGTTCGTCATACTCAGCTCATCACATTTGGCCTCTCAGCTCGTCATATTTGGCCTCTCAACTCGTCATAATTTGGCCTCTTAGATTATCATATTCAACTTTGGTATTTTTGCCTTTTAACTCATCATATTAAGCTTTTAGGTTCTTTCATCATATTCTTTTTTAGGGCTCTTTAGCTCGTCGTATTTGTTTTTGGCATATTTAGCTTTTGGTTTCTTCAGCTCATCATATTCATTTTTTGGGCTCTTCAGCTCATCATATTCGTGTTTTTGGTTGTTAAGCTCGTCATATTCGTATTTTTGGCTCTTTAGCTCATCATATTCATTTTTATTTTGGAATATTTACCCTTTGTGTTCCCTAACTCGTCATATTCGTTTTTTAGGCTCTTCAGTTCATCATATTCAGCCTTGGCATTTTTGCCTTCAGCTCATCATTTTCAACCTTGGCATTTTTGGCCTTTAGCTATCATATTCAGCCTTTACATTTTTGGCCTTCAATTCATCATATTCAGTGGTCGAGACCAATTAAGCCTTATATTTTGAACCTGTAGGTCTAGGTGGAGGGGGTCATGTTACAACCTCAACTTGGCTGAAAACGGCACAAAACTTTCTTTGATGACTGATAGCAGCTGAATCTTATATTTTGAACCCGTAGGTCTATGAAAAGGAAAAGTCATAGCTGCGACTTCCACCTAGCGAAAAGTGGCTAAGACTTTTGATTGTTGTGGCCTAAAGCAACTTAAAGACTTGCGTTTTAGACCCATAGGTCTAGGAAAATGAAGTGTTGTAGCTGCAACCTACACCTGGCCAAAAGCGGTTAAGACTTTTGAATGTTGTGGCCGAAAGCCTCTTACAGATTTTATATTTTGGACTCAAAGGTCCGGGAAGAGGGAAGCCATAGCTTTGACTTCCACCTGGCCGGAAGCGGCTAAGTCTTTAGAATACGGAAAGTAGTTAGATCTTGATTTTGGACCCGTAAGTTTAGGTGTCTTTGACAATGCTTCTAAATAATCTGACATTTAACAAACATAAACATTCAGGTCATATAGAACTTAACATAGAAAAAATTCTCTACATGATCGCTTACCACAAGCAAATATAGTATACATATTTGTTGCAACAAAACATTAAAAAACACTTTGGAAAGCACAAAAGGTAACTATAGAAATGTGAATTTTACTGAAGCATATGCCCATAAGCATGTCGACGTCTAGATATTGATAGGGTTGAAGTTGAACAAAATGGCATCGTTTAGGTTAGTGGTCAATGTTGACTGCATATTGTCGTCCAAGCAGTCAGTGTTCTAACATCAGTATGTTGTTAGTGCCTAGATTACATAGACACTAGGGCCGACCTCTCTGATCTTAACATCAACCTCGCTTAGTCTGATGTCTGAAGTATGTTGAACTCTAACATCGGCCAAAATAGTTTCCGAGGGTAAAATGCCCTAAGATGATAGTAGTCCCCATGATGTGGGTCCCCCATGGGACTCACACAGTCATAACCTACGACTCAAAGCTTTAATGGGATTCGTCATACATGCATCAAGGATGATAATGGTCACATCATGAGTTAATAAAACGCCACTTTGTGGCGAAGTAGGCTTGTGGTGAGCCGCCCCAAAATCAAGGAACCAGAGGACCCATGACAGACACCGGCCAAAGAGGGTCTTCCCTCCTGAATGGAGTATAAATACAAGAGACCTAGGTCCAGGAGGCCTAAACTGAAAATGAGTGAGAAATAGAGAAGGTACAAGAGAGATTTACTGGTTTCCCTTTGAAGGGGATATCGTTGAGGTTATGACATAGCGTTTCGCATCTTACTCTGTCATATTTTGGTCATATCTCTTCCTAGCAACAACAACTCCTTAGCCAATCCAAGATAGAATTCAACACTTATTTCCATCAGATCCTCTACAGACCCTAGAAGTCGACCATCGTCTATTAGAATCTGGACATAAGGCTCAACGCCACTATCCTCACCTGGCAAGACCTTAGCAGCAAGTTCAATGCGAGGATGCTTACGCTTAACATCTCCTCCTGCAGTAGTCGATCTACTAAGGCCAACCATAGGAATCTCAGGCACACTAGACTCCTCACGCCCTCGACCAAGAACAACACGATCGTTATCAAAGGCGTCACATGAAGTTTGACCTCGATCACCTCCCAGACTCTAACTTCGACTAGTTATACAGACTTGGCCCCTATTTCTCTCGCGACCTTAACTTGGAATTCAGCCGCCCTTCGAGGGCTTACTAGAATATCTGACACTAGGCTGGGGTGGCTGAGGACTGTAATTGGTTCAGTGTCCAACTCTACCAAAGCTCAGTAACCCATCCCTTGTTTGAAGAAGGCAAAATGAATACGAGTGCACTTCCTTGGGAAAAAGTGAAGAAATACCAAAGAACACTTTGTACGCTGGCCTTGAAGCAATAAAACCACTATAACACTGTACCAGTAAAAGTTATGCCTTGCCCAATGCATACAAACTAGAAGGCACGAAGAATGCTCTAGGTTTTGGGCGTCAATTGCGTGGAGATAGATGCCATCGTCGGAGAACATACTTCATGAAATCATTAGGGGCAAAGATACTTGTTGTCTGAAAGTATCTGTGTTAAAGCTATAGTAGCTGGAAAGGGGTCGTCGATGAATTCCCTCAGCACCAAAACATAAGTGACAACGCCATCGACTAAACGACCATTTCACTTACGTTTCTGTAGCATCACCTCTGTCACCTTGTTGTTCACGCATGTTGCTTTCACGCGAGCTACAATTTCAACATACGCATCGACTTCAGTAGATCTCGCCTCACTGGTCTGCTTAGAGGCATGGGGAAGGTCTGCCATAGGGATAACTAACGAGCCTACGCTCGACCACAAAGCCTAAAGTCAACGACGACTATCTTCAAAATCGCCAAAAGCAAAGGACTTGTTGATGTCTAACATAGCGATTGGGGGTAATTGGTTTTTGGAATCGGTGACCTCACTCATCTTGACGACTAAATAACAAAAGGACAGGAGAACTAATGTAAAAACGGAAAGGAGATAAATGATGGAAGAATGAGAAACTCACCGGAATAAGGAGGCAACGGTAGAAGAGACTGACCATTTTTTAATAAAAATTTTGTGTTAAGATGCGACAAAAAGAAACCATATACAAAAGTCAGGTCGCTGACCTGACCATTTTCTCAAGCGAAAAACTCTTCTTCCAGCTGCGGCAGCTAGTAGTTGCTGTAGTGGCCAACAACTACTATGGCAACCCATAATACATGCTCTTATATCTGAACACATTAATTTGATGTGAACTAGTAGATCATAACGCATAAACCTGGTGGGTTTGATAGGCCATAACTAGTGGTCAGTAGTTTGGCTGGTGGTTAATGTTGACACGTCCCAATAAATGTCCACAATGAAACTACATTTTGGCTGTCTCATGCAAATTGTGGGCCCAATGGTTCATGGTAACCGACAAAAATCAATTCTCACAGTTGTGAGCTATCATTTTTGCCTTGATATTTGCGTCCAACAAGCAAAAAATATAAAATTTTAGCCACATATTAGGCTGCAATTCACCGAGCCAACAATTGCAACTTGCTATGCTACATGGCAATCGGTGCTTAATTTGACAACTTTTGTGGCACCCAACAAGTGACAAAGATGGCATCTCGATACCAACTACAATTCGGGTGTGGCAGACCATGGCAGTCCACCACTGTGTCCGCTCTAATGAATGATTTTCTGATTTGATTAGAAAGAAGAGAACAAGAGTATATCACAGTACCAGCAAATATATGCAGCAAAGCTTGGACGTTAAGGCTGTGGAAAACAAGCTCATATCTCCATGAAAACCTTATAAACAGCCATTATCACTAATGTGGCCTATGAGACTGGTGTTAACATAATTATTAACAATCATGTAATTTGACAGTATCAAGATCATTTCAGGAAAACTATACTAGTCTGATAACAAAATCACACAGTATTCTGAGTATCTGAAAGTGATCGCAGTATGCAACCTAGACCAGCTCGTTCTGTTAGTTTTTCGTGAATTCTTAGGCACTGGTCACAAGTAGGGCGATCTCCAGTAGACAAACCTCTATACAAGTACCTGTATATATCGAAACTCAGTCAACTAAATATCAAACACATGAAAATTCATCAACACACGAAGCAAAGTTTTGGGTGACTCTAGAACAAAACCAATATGTCATGAAATTGGATTGGCTAAACCAACACAAGGTAAATTGATAATCATAATTGGTTACATAGACGAAAAAAGATAAATTGGATGAAACTTAGTATGCGCGTAGTAAAAAAACAGATACTATGCAGCAATTGAAAGATTTTGCCATCTTAACCGAAATTTATATGCTGCTGCAGGACAGAAGTTTGATACAAAAGTTGTTTTAGATAAACATCATTATTCTGCAAGGAATAAAAGATTCACACTACTTGCAGGAGGTTTTCCACATGCATATTATAATTTTCATCATTCATAGCATTAGTAGGACTGTAGGAGTCAATTGATAATATGGACAATCAGTTCGAGGGAACCACCAATAGCCTCACAGCTCCAGTAGCAATAAGCAAAATTCATTCTAGCAGCTTTACAATGGATTTAAGCATCATGATAATTTTGAATCCTTTTGAAAGCAAGGTCATGGTGACAGGTGGAGGATGCATACAAGTAACCAACAGAGGATGGGAAACATGAGTGCAACAACACTTTATCAGCATAAGCTAGCTAGGGCAACATGCAAGGATAAAAACTAACTGGGGAGGGGGTGCTGTTGTCTTAAACGTCAACGGCTATTTGATAGCACAAGTATATTACCTAAAGGCTCAACCTTTTTAGCAGTTGCATGTACAGATTGAAACTATGACACAAGACACACAAAAAAAGCCAAGGAAATAAAAACAGAATGGTTATCGACAAAACTAATACACAGTCTGAACCCTAACAATCAAACAATCAATACAAATTCCTATTAATACAAGGGTTAAATGTTCTGGTAACCCATAGACTATTATTTGTTGTTTCATGTTCCTCTTAGTCTTGTTTATTAATGACTGAGCCTATGCACTTCCATGCAGTTGTGGTCTACTTCGTGTGACATTATTTTGCCAGAACCTTCAAAATTTCCAGCTTACAGTTACTTCTTCTTTGGGTGGTGTGGCTAGGAAAGGAAAAAAGAAGAAACATTTTTATCCAGCAGAATGACATCACGATGATTTAAACCAGAGATCCACACTCAAGTCCAGTTTAGGAACTTATTTACTAAACAACAAAAGAAATAAACCCTTAATACAAAAATGTGAACTTCACATGGAATTTAGATTATAAAAGAAATGAACGAGAAAAATAAACAAATAAGACTTACTTCATGAGGATATCATAGTACTCAGGGTCTAAAGAAGAAAACATGCCATCAACATCTTTTATTGCCATTAATGCCCTATGCACCACTATCCAATTTGCAGACTGCAAATCCCCTTACAAAATTAAACTCTCTCCCGTGGCACATAAACAATAAACAAGTACAAAATGTGTGAGCAATATTAATAGAAAGATTGAGAGAAGACCTTGCATCGCTCATCCCGAGTGTTCGGAGGCGATCCTTCGAGAGCAGTTTTGAGAGCTTCCACGGGTCTACCTCTATAAGAACAGACAAACACATGTATTGAACCATTCATTTGTTGTGGATAGCAAACAAACAAACTACAGTGGAGGTAATGTGAAAGGGGTGTTGCGGTTATTACTGCTTGAGTAAGCTTTCGATCTTGCGAGATTTGTGTTCGATTCTGGTGATGATAGCCTCTGCATTGTCTGCTTCAACAAACCCTACAGTTCCTGCCATTTTCCTCGTCCTTTATCTCTACACTAAATATTGAAGAGTTCAAACTAATTTTGTCCTACTTTTCACTTGCAGGAGACACCTGAACCAATCATCAAAAAAGAAAATGCTGTTGAGAAACTACAACAAACAAATACTCCATGCAGGTATCATTGAATTCAAATGAAGATTTGCAAAATAAATATCCAGCTCGCAATAGAACTAGTGTGATGTTAAAAAGAAAATCAAATAAGATCATACCAAATTACATTAAATATTTTTGTGTAAATACTGAGTGACTATAGATAGTATTAGAATCCCAACCCCAAAAACAGAGAACTAACTTTAAGACATCAACAACACAAATTCAAATTCGCAAATAATAGCAGCACTTAGATAACACATCACACATCCTATCGAGAAAAAGGTGGACAGATTTTCACCCATAAAATGAATGAGATCTATAAGGGAAGGAACTTAAGGTCAAAGATCTTTTATCATTCCCATACGTTCCTAACTTGGCAAGAAGTACACTTCTTTTCTTACAACAAAATGAATCCGTTGCAAAGGGGAATGTAGTTCTCAAATAAGTAAAACAAAAGAAAAGACTCCACAGCAACATGTGGACTGAACGAAACCTTTTCGAGAAGCATGTGGACAAAAATGATTTTATTAGTCCATTATGCTTCATACTCGACAAGAGCAAACACCCGTTAAAACAACAAGATTATGTAGCAAATAAGTGTGAAGCCCTCAAATAAGCAAATTGAAAAGGGAATTAGGAAAGAGTTCCATTCATAGGACAACTGGAATCTTTGAGGATCATGTGTTAAATACTATTTATCAATCCACCATGCACCTTACTTGGTAAAAACCATAGATCCATACACAATATATACACCGCTAGCTACATACAAAAGATTCACAAAAAATAATTATAGACTATTTCATCATGTGAAAAATTGATGAAGAAATGTATCAAAATAACCAAACTACAACATTTGCCTTAAGCAACTTAAGCACAAAAATAGAGTGAGGAAAGATACTTCAGTTATAAACATCACATATGCACGCACGCATCAAGCCAGAATTCATTAACTGATTGTCAGCAATTATAACGTCAACAATTATAGCAACATGTTAATCCAAAACCATCAGCGACAATTCTTTGAAAAACAGTGTGATTAGTAACAATGTGAGTGTGATTGATCATACAAATTCTTCAAAATATTGCAATACTGTCTATTTTTCATTGAAACATATATCCTAGACGACAGAAATGTATCAGAATCGACAATAAAATATACTGAGATCTGACAACCAAATGTTCTGATTTGACAGTAGTAGAATGAGGAAGAGAAGCAGAGACCATTACTCACCCAGATAGTTTCCTTGGAAATCAACAAAACCTAAGAGGAGATACCAAAAAGCTCTAAAATCCCACGCCGACGGTGAAGGTACGGGCGTGGCAGATTGGGACGTCGCCGATCTGGAGCTGCTCGGAATGTTGGT
>JAYMSY010000468.1:0-11893 GCA_036897685.1 Monsonia emarginata | reverse complement strand
AATAATGCGTTGTCTAACAATCGGCAAAAGTGCTTGAAATGAAGAATTCTGAAACAAACACAGGAAAGAATGCATACACGATAATGAGCATGGAATGATAGACTATACACCAGTTGTTGAATACAAATGCAGGATTTTAAACACGTTGCAGAGTGTACAGACTAAGGATATTTCCAGATGCAAAAACATATAACCTTGCAAGCGCATCTAGATGAAATAATATGTTTAATGAGCAATAACTGCAAGATAAACCTCCAGTACAAAAGTTGGTTTGTGACAAACTAGCTACACAACTAGTAGGGTGTACTGAGGAAACAATTCAAGTAAATGGTAGGTTTCCATTGCTATACGGGTTTATGTAAATCACATGTAAACTAAATTTGCGTGTTTGGATGCGAGGTCTAAATGGAAGGGACAGTCAGCTCAAATGACATGATTCAGGAATAAAAACATTACAGCATGAAAATTGGCATTATAAACAATATAAGACACTCACACCCAGTACGGTCAACAACTTAACAAAGGCAAAGGGATACAAAGAAAACACTAAGTAATTATAATACCTTCCCAGAGTTAGCATCATTCTCCGACTCTTCAATCTCACCCTGATATTCAAATAAGTAGCCATGTATCAATTCGAAAACAATGTGTTTTAGAAAAACATATAAACTATTCTATCAAAGAATTTAACACAAGCATATAAATTGATGTATATTTACATCATTATTTTGCACACCTGTAAGTGCCATATCAATATATGGGAAAATAAGTTACTTCTTTGAGCAGCTCTGAGCAGATATCCTTCAACTAGCTTCTGCAGAATGAAGATAGACTAGAAGAATCAGGATATAGTAAAATTTTTAAAGCATTGATAATAAACAAAATCACATCATCAAATGCTTTCACTGCAATTCATGTTGGTTGAGCACTGGGAGCTACACCTTACCTACATTCAGCCAACCTATCGCAATTGGGTTAGCATTGAAATTAAACTACACACCTTGGGCAGGTTGGCATCAGCCTGGAGGGTAAATTCAAAGCGCTATGTAACAAAAGGTACCAGGTTTTCAGATAGGTTCCAACTTAAGAACTTAAGGCATCAGGGCCTAACTAGTATTTTGTAGCAGTCTCAAACATCAAAAACTATCTATGGGAATCACTTGTAAGTTGTAACACTCATCCTCACAAGCAAGTCAGACAACACAAGTCGATTTGAAAATTGATCAAGAATAAACAGGGATTACGACATAAACAGGACAGGCCCAGGACTGAACTTGCTCCAGTAGCATGTTAATTTGGAAACCAAAAGGCTTAATCTATAATTTGGAAGGACCAAGCTGGTATAGATCAATGATTTGTGCGGCTCTTTACATGAAATATTCTCTTTACTACTTGATTCTTTCACGAGGTAAATCACTTGCAACAACCAAAGTTAAATTAAACAATACCCAGATTATAAATAACAGCAACACAAAAAGAAAATAAAAATATATGAGATGTCAACATATTTATTCTTAGTGCACCTCATCATCATATCGGAGAGCCTGCACTAGCTGTGGCATGAAGAAGGTTACTTTTTCTGGAGGATACGATTCTAAAACCCGAAGAATATATGCCATGACACGTGGATGCCCCTTGTATGCTGGAGTGAGGAACCCAAGAGCTTGAGTAATTGAGCACGCAGCCCAGTGAGGCAATTGTTGCAGAAGTGGTGAATTTTCTTCAACTGCCTTTGGGGTGACAAAATAAGGCAGTGCTTCAGGAATGCTCCGGATATCCAATATACGGGACTGTAAAGAAGATGTAACTATCAAATAGAGTATCCTCAGCACCATAAGAAGTAAGCAAGTTATTTTAATGACTTTTCAATTTATTATGATAGCATGTTCCAGTATCTTTTTGCATTCCCCATTCTAACAGCTAAAAGCCCATCATTACAAAGCCTATTAAGGAATGAATCCAGAAACTTTTATTTTGAGATGGCTCCCATAGCCATTTCCCAAGCATATAGAGCAATAAAAAAATCTTTCTAGTCTTCAATATTCTTCTACTCCCAAATACTCCTGGTTTCTCCTTAATATTCAAATAGTCAAGAAGCTTCAAAAGAAATTATCCTTTAACCTGCTACTGATTGCAAAGGACAAATATACCTGAACCAACTGAGTGATTTCAGTTTTCAAGTGCGAGTTTGTTGGAAATCTTGAGGCCAAAGAGAAAGCAATTCGAGGATCCACAGAGAAGGCAGTCCTAGCATATTCAATCCATTTCTCGGAGCTAATTTTAGAGCGTGATAGTGAACTACTATCCCTGAAAAATCAATGGAGTTATAAAATATCAACAGCGAACATCCCACAGAACCACCAAAAAGAATATAATAAAAAAAGGACTCCAAAAGAGTAAAAATGATGAATAATAATTGCAGAATTATAAGGAATTACTTGGTGTTAGTGGGATTTGCCCAAACTTCAAGCCTATCAGCCTCATGCTGACTCAGCATCAAAAGTAGCTGCTTCCGCTTTTCTCTTTCCATGGAATAGTTCTCCATCTGGCCCCAGACAGGATGATATTGATTGTTCTGCAAATATTCGAGTATCTTCATATAAGATGCAGGAATAGTTCACTTAACTTACACAGCAGGAATACAAACAATATCTGAAAAGTTCAACAACTAAAAGAGAGTATATCCTCAAACAGGTTGGAAATTTATCGTTTCAAAACCTTGGACAGATATAACTCCATTTACCACAAAGTATTATGGTCTTACCGCTTCAACCAGAGAGCTTCCATTTTCACGCGCTGAACCTTTTGAATCTAATTGAAGAGCATCCCTCCTCTCATTCAAAAGAGAGTGAACAAATAAAGATAGAGATTGTGCCTCGAACTGAGCAAAATTTGTATTGTTTGTGTCATACCATTCGGGTTCAAAAGCAAACCATCCTAAAGATGCGCTGCAACATCCACCAAAGGCAGAGTCAATTCCCATATGCAATATAACATAAAATATTTAACAAGATGGGCATCATCAAAACAAGTGGACAGCAAAAGATTTAAAACTCAAATTTCCATCCTCTTGCAAATGAAATGACATAGCATATACACACCAAAAGTTTTGTTAATTTGCGAAAAATTAAGAAGTCCTAACTAAATCTAAAGTCATACTAGGCCCTAGAATTATATAAATTTCAAGGTCAATGTATTGGTCCATAGGCATGTAGCACATATAAACAGCAATTGAGGCTGTATTAGAAGTTCCTGACAAGGATGTCAGACATCCATCAACAGAAAAAACAGTTATACATGTTTTCGGGAGGAAGTCTTTATTACAAGAGCAAACATAATTTATGATGTATGGGCATAGTGGTACACAGATACAAGAACCCGAAGCAAGAGAGAGAAAAAAAGAATGAAGAGTCAATCATGGTCACCGATAAATTCGATCTTCTAGTATCTGAAGCCCTGTTCTGAAGTTCTGCAGATTTCCCTGGTACTGACACGAGCATAACTTGAGTCCAAGAAGCATGAAAGTGAAAAAAGTTCCAGCGGCTGCAGGATGACGGGAGAAGTTCCAAGGGATTTTCGTGCTCCCTTGTAACATCCGAGCAAGAAGCATGAGTTGCTCAACACTGTTGTGTCGAACTACCTGTACAAAAATAAGAAATGTGGGCATAGAATGTCTAATAGAACTCTAAAACAAAAATTGTAAAATGATGCAAGAGTGAGAACCATCAAAACAGAAACATATGGGTAAGTCTCACAGTTTTGTTAAGTAGAACAAAATCCCAAGTGTGTATTTGACAAATTTAAGGCACCATTTGAACTGTTTTGCAGGGCCAAGTAATGGAAATCAGAACGATATTCCTCTTCTCGGTGTCTACTTACTTGCAGAATTGTCTAATGTACAAGGACATATGATTAATTAGAATTCAGCAACAAGAGTCTTATTTTTTTTTTTTTTGGAGGGAATGAAAATGAACTAATGTGGAGTACAAATACAAAAGAGGGGTTCTAATCTATACACAGGTGTTTCTCACTCTCTTCAAAATAATCTCAACACTAACCGAGTGACATATCTTATGATAAAACACTTGATGATAAGAGAAAGATGGTGAAAATGCAAAAGATCCTAACCTCAAAGCGGTCAATAAAAAACCCAAGCCATAGTCTATGAGAACTAATTTGCTCAACAGGGTCAAATTCAGCCGGCGCTTCTGGCTCACCGGGACTGAGTAGTGGCCTCAATTTTGCAGGGGGACCAGAATACCTCACATCAGATGCAAAAAGACCTCTTTTTGTATCGATAGTCCACAACCATGCATCAACAAGCTCAGCAAGAACAAGTGCCCCCAGTGGAGGTGCAGCAGAAACTAACCAAGTCCATACAAAAACACCCGTCTCCATTGCATCAAGTGTAGAAATATAAGCTGGACACCAGCAAAGAAGACGCAAAAGTTGTGAGAAACCTTCAGCATTTGATTTTGATTTGGAACCCTAGACAAAAAAAGCCCAAAAAAATTTAGAAGAAATACAAAGCATTTTAATTCTTTGAACCTAACGGCTAAAGTCGTGTAAGCACAAAATTTTACCAGATTAGACAAGAGTAGAGCAGTAGCCTGAGAACATGTCTCACGGAACTGGGACTTGTCAAGATCTCCGCCTTTCTCTGCAATGTTTACAAACTGTTGGAGTAGACGCATAAACTTGGAAATTAACATCTCATTAAATGAATCATCCTCAGTCTGTGGCTGTTGAAACACCCCAGAAATCAAACTTTGGAGACCAGCAAGCCCAAAACCAGTTGATTGAGGACTTGATTGAAATCCACCGATGCTACTATACAACCTTCTCATGCCTGCAATTTCTCCAGCATGGTTGCACTTAACTGTTGCACTAACCACTCCAGTACTTAGCACCTCCAAATTAAAGGCTTCCATCAGTTTTAAGTTTCCTCCTGAAGCTGCAGCTGCAGCAGCCATGACTGCAGGAATATTTGCTGTTCGAATACCTGTCCAACAATCATTCTTGCCTGTGCCAATATGTATCTCGGATAAAAGAGAAACCACATCTGGTGTATGTTGTGCTCTCTGCCAGTCATTTGCTTTACAAAGTTTTTCCTGATAAAATTTTGTTTAATACCACACAAAAATCAAACTCTGTAAACAAAATATTTCTACTGAACTCTATTCTAACGTAATATCTTTTAAAAAAAACTGACACTGTAAAACACACATGAAGATACAACTATGCTCAGAGATTTAAGAAAAACAGATGATTAGGACAATTTAACCAAGATCCTCTAGTAAAGAGTATAGTCAACAACCTGTAGAAGACCTTGGGTAGTGCAAGGAGCATACGAAAGTGCTTTGATAATCCACTCCCGAACAATCTTTTGGTACAGAGAACGGATGCGTGCAACTGTGGCAGGATCATTGACAACAGAAGTAGCTGTATAGTTATGAACTGAGAATAGCAAAGAATCTAAACAAGCTGAATTCCACAAAACCTGCAAAAGCATAACTACGTTTATGTTAAGTCGTACAAGGCAATTTAAGGAGTGCAGAAGAAAATATGGATATATAAACAAAATAAATAAACATGTATGTTCTGAATAATATGACTTTACCTGAGAAAACCTATCTTTAAGTTGGGTTAACAGATCCACAGCAATATCCCGAATGCATTCCTCCCTCTGTGACATGCTTTTTATGAGAAAACAGGCATGGGTGGAAAGAGTTAACTCTCTGTGCTCAGCTTCACTACCAGAATCAGATATTCGATCTTCCTGCAACCAGTAAAATGTCAGTGATGAATCTCAGTCTCTCTCTCACACACACACACACTCAGTGGAGAAGCACCAAACCGACATTACTACTAACTAGTGATGATATTTCTGCTCGCTCATATAATAAATTACAGAAAAACATTTGTATATATAAAGTACTTATGAATTTTAGAAAACACGGGAGTTTCAAGAAAACATATAATCATCCCATGACTAATCATTTAAAAACAGAGTTCATATAAAATTAAAATCATAAACATTATATTTTCCAACAAGAGTGCTGAACAAAATAGCATGTGGTGGGCAAAATTGATTAATATTTACTACAGCCAAAATAATAATTTAAAATAAATCATTAAATGTTACATTACAGGCATCCCCAAGTTACTCTCTTATATGAGATGTCTTGGAATGGAGTGTTGTGGACTCCACCACCCTCCCCTAATTAAAAAAAATACTCAAAAGCTATGACTACATACTAATATATAAGGGAAGGCACAAAATGAAAAAAGGCACATCACAATGGTAAGTTAAAAGGGATGGGAAAAAAGACATACCACCCATACTACAGCTGTTTCAAATGCCCTGTGTACAATTGCCGTCAAACACTGGAAGACAGCTGGCGCAAGATTTGGAGTTTTAAGGTATTCAAAGACACAACTGAAAGCACTTCTAGAAGTAGATGAATTAGAACCATTAAGGATGCCACCATTGCTGCTGAAACGTATAATCTCCAGAAAGGCTACAGCAAGAAGATATGTGGCCTTTACCCCTGTAACGTGTGCAGAATACAATACTGTAGTCATGAGACTAACGTACACTGGAGAATTAATTTTGGTAAAAAGTATTATTCTATTTCAAGACAACCCCGCTTCCTAAATATCAGGACATTAAGGTTCCATTTGTATAAAGGTTTGATTTCCCATTCCATAACCATATGTTAATTCCATTTTTAAGATGGGAATTAAAACAGGGTGATGTGAGGAAACAGGAAGGATCACCAAAACCTTGCATCTTCCCTCATATACACACAAAAGAAGGGTTGATTTCAATTCCCACACAAAAACCATACAAATGCAGCTGAAGTATCAACTAGGGAACAACAACTAGATATGGAGGAAATGATGATTAAATCACAAATGAGTTTATTTTAACCTGAAATAGTATTCAGTGATGAATTATCAACTCGACCTCCCAAAGCAGAAGAGAGAGCAGATCTTTGGGTAACAGCAGCTTTTTCACTGCCACTCCCCTGACGACTGCCAGGGTTGTGAAGAGCATTGAGTTCCAATTCATCTTCAAGCCATTTCACTGAGCTAACAACCTGTAGAGAATCACATTTTCTCATTAAACCCTTGATTCAGTAAAAAGATTTTTGCTGCAATATATATATATATTTTAAAACAGAATATACATTTAAGTCAAGTCAGCATGTGCAGTCCAGAATGCTATATTTTTTTAACTTACAAGGGGAGGTGTCCCTTGAGCAATGCGTTTAACAGCAGAAGACCAATCTTCTTTCCACATATACGGTCCAGCTACAGCTTGCAGAGGAATTGTGCTCATGCTTCCCACACTGTTCAGTGTAGTGGAAACAGACTTCTTGGTTGATTGAACTTTTTGTATAGGAGGTGCTAAGCCAAAAAGGGCAATATAAAACCACAAATTCCGGAATAACTTCAATAGTGACGGTTCCACATCTAAAGTAGGGTCAAAATCAGAACATATTTCAGCAACAGCAGGAAGTAGGGGACCCAGAAAATCTGATCCGCTCCTGCAATTGTTCGAGTGCCACAGATATTGAGTCACTAAACCCATGACATGAGGGAAAAAGAAAAAGTATAAGCAGTAGAGCATAGAGTAAAGCCTTAACATTACACAATACCTTCCACTAGTGGACTCAGCAGCCAGGCCTACATCTGAGCACAAAGAAAGCAACCTATGACGGAAATCTGAACGTAACTTAGTACTGTTAAGGCCACTGGCAATCAGAAGAAATCCTGCAGGAAGAGTCTGGAATGTGACAGAAGGGTCAGCAGCCATTTGATAGGATAAATTGTCAAGCAACAAATATAACTGATTCTGAATGCACACCTCAACACGTTCTGTATTGGCCTCAGAGGGAACTGTTTTGCTTTCAGCGGACCCTATACTTGAAACTTTACTCAGGTAACTTCTTGTCATCAGAACAACTGTCTCACGATATGACTTCTCAAAACCCAAACTAGCCATGCGAGAAACGGCATCAAGAAGCTACACATATATACAAATAGGTTGAGAAACAAAACTGGAAAGAAAATAAGGCTCTCTGCTACTATCTTGCTAGTGGAATTAAGTTTAATAAATTGATGTAAGGATGGAAAAGACATAAGTGCCAAATAAAAGGTCCGAAAACAAGGTTCCATACTCGTAGTCTCAATAAACTAGGAGATGAAGCATCACCCTCTTCTAAGCTCTCAATAAAAAGCGGCAGTATCATATCTACCACTTCAGACTTGTCAACAGCAACATTCAGATCAGCAAGCAAGCGTATTATGTTAAGCTGCACAACAGGTACTGTCTGTTTCTCTTTATCAACCTGAAAGGGGCAGACCGGACAACATAAGAAATGCACCAAGGCAATATCTGTAATACAGATGACCAAATAAAATACCTATAGAAATTTCTAATCATGGGCACAAGAATATAGTAATTTACCAGGTAAAAGCATAACAAATATCCACTACGAGATGTAGCAACCCATTGGTCCCATCCTAGTAATATAATTTTGAGATACTTATACCCTGCTGCTACTGAGAAATTATGTTAAAATACATGATGTTTCAAATCCTTAAGACTTGAAACCCATGTTAGACGCATATAGAGTCCTTTCTTATTTACCTTGCTGGAAAAAAGAGCATTCCTATTCCTATACAGATCAAGGTCAAGCTCAATAGGTCGGTCATTCTTCAACCTGTGTAGTACGTCAACACTGGGCTCAAAAGTAAAAAAACGAGGTGGCAGCAATGAAAATTCTGTAAATTTGCAGCAACAGGGGAAAAAAGGATCGGGAATGAGCTATGCAAGCAAAAGATGGGGTTAATCCAATTGAAGATGAGATGAGAGAAAACAAACTAAGATTGTTTGAGAATCTACAGCATTGGAAGATTAATGATTCCGTGATTAAGGAGGAGGCAGGATTCAGTACATATGAAACTAACAAAGCATCACTAGAGGGACATCTATGTTAGCATGACAATAAGTACTTACAATGGGCATGGCAATGCAAGACTTACATGACAGTAGATACAATGAAGAGGGCAAGGATATTACCAGTGGAGAATACCAAACAGGTTTACTGAAGGGTTCATGTAATCGAGCCCAATTTAGTTTAGCAAAAGGTTTAGATATTGTTTTTGCTTTGGTTGTGTAGAAGGTGAAAAGCATGAAGATGTCATGCACTTAAATAGAGAGCACCACATATAGATATCAACTGAGAATATGTAATTGTTGCTATAATGAAGTATGAATCTTCTGCATGCACCCAACATGTGTATATAAACACAATCAAATACATAATGAATGTATATACATGTGTGCTCTCGTATGTAGCTATCATTCAATAACCAAAGAAGCAGTGTAGTTCAGGGAATAGGAATGAGGAACAAGGCGGCAAGCAAATAGTCATTATTACTGAAAGTGGTCAACTATGCTGCTGAAGCAGAGAGAAGGAGCAGCAAACCTGTTCATCGTACTCATTTCTTTCACGTACACTTTGAGCTAATCCAATGATGAATGTGTCCACAGGAGCCCGGTCCTTGCTCCAGCCAGCTTCGACTATCTCTTGACATGTCTTCAAGACACTCTCAAGCATAGCTCCCTGGCTGCGGCCCCAGGTATCAGCCTGTAATGAAAACATCATTAAAGTTAATGTAAATGGAGGGAAACAAAAAATTTACGATGACAGAAAAATACAATTTAATTTAATCGAAATATGTACCTGTGCACATGCAGTCAGGACAAGGGGTTTCAGGCGAATGAGCAAAACTCTAAGTGGCTGACCTCCCCTAGTAACAGCCACTTGTGCAACCCCGGGAAGCAAAGAACTGAAAAGCTCTTCGCAAGTTCTCAACTTCCGCCACACAGAGAGCAAACATGCTTCGGCAGCGTCAATTAGTAATGCTATAGTCTCAAGCACTACCTTCTTAGATGTTTTCCCATCAGAATCAAGGGACGCAATGCTCTTACTGTTCAACTTAGCTGCTGCGGTATAGGTTGATAGTTTGGCAATAACTCTACTTTTAAGAGATGCCCCTTGCTCATTCCAATCCCGCTTCCTTATCTGCCCAAAGGATCACTATTAAACCATATTTTCTAACATTTCCTCCATCAAGATATACACATTTCAATACGCCTCTGAATATCACTAATTAGCGCACATATAACTGCAAATCACAAGTAACAAATGAACAATTAAAGCACCAAATCCATACCTTAAGAAAAAGGGACATCAATTGGAGCTGCCTTTTTCCAATCTGTCTCACCTGCTCAACTAACCTGGAATCAATATGGACTTTATCCACTATGTGAGCAAGAAATTTTAGTGCAACTTCTTGTCTCTCTAGGATATCCAGAGACTCTTCCTCAAAGTGAGCAACTAGTTGCCGAATCAAAGAGGCACCTCCTCCCCCATCATTATTGAAGCCCAACTGATCAATGCTACTCTTCACAAAAATGCTGCACCCACTCATCATAGCTGACCCTCTGGAAGACACACTCATTGCATCATCTGCAACTCTCGAAGCTCCACTGCTACCAGAACCACCCGAATACGAATGGTTCCCGTTCATTGGCGAGCTCTGCAATGACGATGCAGTGCTCCCAGGCATATGTTCCCTCTGCAAGGGTGGTGGAAACAATTCCAGAAGACACTCAACCAATCTCCCCCCATCGGAAGACGAAATTGGAGGGAAATTCTGCGCCAGGGCAACTAAAAATGCCTTAGATATCCCCAATTGATCGCCTTCATTAGCGATTGCCTCCATCACAACCTCCCCCATGAACTCCTCCACCTCCGCTGACAAATCCCCCGACAATTTGGTGGCTTCTGAAACATACTTCAAAAGATCGCCGAAGAACGAAGCAATCAAATCGTTCCCAAACGACTGCGGCCAGAAGGTCTTGGAGAAGGACGACGGAATGGCGCGGAGAAACGCGATGACGAGGGAGTGAGGCCGTTTATCTGCTGAATCGGGGCACACGGAGATGAATCGAGCCGCGAGCATGGCATTGATTTGAGACCGCGAAACCCTAGAAGATCCGGAGAGGAGTGAGTCCGGCGAGGGGCAGCTATTGCAAATCCAGGCGAGCTTGTCCACGAATTGCGTCGGCTTCTGCCCTACCAAGTCGCAAAGCTCGATCAAAGCCTCCATCGAACTCCGAATTTGACACAAAAAAGTCCCGAGCTCGAGCAAGCTTCCCGTAGCTAAAAATGGCAAATCTGACACAAAAAAACACGCAACGACAACAACAAAAATAGACGGATCACAGATCGAGGCAAAAATGGAGGTCACAACTGAGAATTAGGGTTTACAGAGAAAAAAGTGAACGTTGTAGGGAGGTAGGTGATGGTGGTTTGGGTTTTGGGCAAAAAGAGCGGCCTCGTAACGTCGCTGCGGGTTCTGTACTGTTCCTCTCTTTTGCAGCGAACTGTTTTTACTATTTCGCTCTTTTTTCATAAATACTGTTTCTCTTTTTTTTTTCTTTTTTTTTTGAATAAATAAAATTGCGGTAAAATACTTTTCTTTTTCTTTTCTCGATCCTGCAAATGTACGAGAGAGGGTCATGTGAATCATGTGATTTATGACATGCGGACCACTCGACTCGGATTGACTTGGAGCTTTGACTTAATGCATTTTTTCATAAGAAATATGCATTTTTTTAGATAAGAATTAAATTTATTTGTGAATCTATAATATGGGGCCGTTCGTATAATTTTTTCAGTATATTCGAAATTTGGGATCTTTAAATTTGCGTTTTGAAGTTCTGGGAGTTGAATAAATGCGTTTGTTTACAAAATAAGTTAATCTGATCAAATTTCGGGGATTTTAAAAATACCTTGTTCGTTTACGGTAA
>JAYMSY010000467.1:0-11896 GCA_036897685.1 Monsonia emarginata | reverse complement strand
AGGGTTTGAAAAAACTCTCACTGTCCGCCCCTTTAATTTTGAATAACTCTCTTCCTTGAGGACCGTTTCATTCTCTCTCCTCTCTCTCTCTCTAAAACGTCTCTTCACTCTCTCTCTCTAGAAGTCTTGTTCGCTTCGCTGTGCATTTGCAGATCTTCCACTTCCAAATCGCAACTCAGTTCCGATCTGTAAATGCGTACGGGATCGATCGTGACTCTGACATCAATTTGGTTCTTCAAGCTCAGCTCGGTTAGTGGGTTTTCATCTGATTCAAATTTGATTTTGAATTTGAAATTTGGGTTCTGCGGTCCCTCTATTCGGTTCGGGATTGTGCAATTTATGGTGTGTTTGTGGTGATTTGATCTCATTGCGAGTTCTGGGTTTGGTGGGAATTTTGAATTGGGTGGTGTTCTAGGGTTTTGCATCGATGGAATTTGAAATTTGTGTCTTCGATCTTCTTAGTTTTGCCGGGGAACTGTTTCATTTGTGGAAACCGTTTCCATTTCTGTTTGAAATTTGAAATTTGTGGTGGAATAGTTGCTAATTTTCCTTGTTTTTGGAACTTAGTGTGTAGTCTGTTGCAGCGTGGTGGATGGTTGATTGTGATTTGATGGGTTATTTGGAGTTTAAATTTGTGATCGTGATTGCTTCTGTGGTTTAGAATTTTACATTTTGTCTCTTGTTTCTTTTTCTGGGTATTCAATTTCAGTGGTTGAGCCCGTGCCAGCATTTTCTTAGAACATTTCTAGGTATTTGAAACCCAGTTTGAGTTTTGGTGACAAAATTCATGCTGCTTCCAAATTTTGAAAACTAGAAAACCAAATGGATGTGTTTCTTTTCTCATCCAGATTCCAGACTTGCCTTTTACATTTCATCTAGTGTTACCTACTTGAGGAACTAATATAGTCTACAAAACTAAAATGGGGATCTTTAGCAAATAGTTTAGCTGCCACCAGCATCCTCTTACAACATTTCCAGATATTTGAATGCCAGTTTGAGTTTTGGTGACAAAATTCTTGCTGCTCCCAAACTTTGAAAAATAGAAAACCAAATTGATGTTTCATTTTTCATCCTGACTTGGCTTTTACATTTCATCTACAGTCATCTACTTGAGGCACTACTATAGTTTATGAAGCTAAAATGGGAATCTTTGGTAATAAGTTAAGGTCTTGCAACTTCTAGGAAACATTGTGAACTATTGCTTTATGTCAACAATGGAGGTCTCTCTCTCTCTGTATATGTGTGTGTGTGTGTGCACGCTCTTTATTTTAAGTGATAAAGCATAATTATCTGACTTATCATGTCCTTCCTAGCATGTAGGTGTTTCCTGTGAAAAGAAAACTCTTAGGTAGAGCTGATAATGATTTGGAGAACGACTTGTGGAGAGAGTTGCAGTCGTGTGGGAATTGGGGTATGCAACTTTACCTTTTTGTCAAGGAACTATGGAAAGTGACAGGACATTGTCTGCTCCTTCAAATGGGGTCAGTGACGGTGTTCAGAATATGCGTCCTCCGCATGGGTGATTTCTTGAACCTCTCATTTAATTTCTTAAAGTTTCCACATTTTCTATCTCTGCTGTTGCTATTCAATGTACATGTGTTCTTTGTTAATTGCTTGGAACCTGTTCAACCTATGACTATTGTGTGTGCTCACTGTAGTTGTTGTTATCAGTTAAATGTAATGTTGACTGCTAGAATTCATATTAGCTCACGCCTTCAGAATTAGTTTTGCCTTTGAACAAGTACAACGTTGGATTTGATTTGAGCATCCAACTTGACTTCTCCATGTTGATGCTGCTGTTGTTCTCTGTCTGTTGAAATAAATCTAGGTTTCATTGCCCACGGGTGCATAGTTCTCTTCGAATGTTTTTATGTACAGCATTTTGTTCTTTTGTATAGAAAATGATGTTTATATTTAGCTCTGATTTAGCTTAATATCATGTCCATTTTGTAGGAGGACTAGTGGTCCCACAAGGCGCTCCACAAAGGGACAATGGACAGCTGAAGAGGTAGTCTATCTATAATTCTTAAGGGTGTTTATGTTGGTTCTGTATGACTGTTTATACTTCAACTATAACTAATTTTTAAGTTGATCTTTTGTGTAGTGTGTGTTATTCCATGTTGCGAATAATTCTACTCTTCCTTAACTTGTATATATATGTTGGATTTTTTAGGATGAAATTCTACGCAAGGCTGTTCAGCGCTTCAAGGGGAAGAATTGGAAGAAGATAGGTATGAGCGTGGGAATAAGTTAGTTGTATTTATGTCTACCAGTATCTTATGAATAAAATAATAGGCCGTGTTTTCCCCATTATTTATTTTCATTTCTTTCTGTTTTTGTCTCTTACTTTTTGTCTTGTACTGCGTTTTTGTCCAAATGGGGGTGTACTATGGCTAGTCTTCTGACTTTTAAACTTTTGATCAGACCATATAGGGCATCACTATTTCATCATATTTTTAGGGCGTAGACTATATAATGCCTGACAGTTTGTGGCCGACTTTGTGCTTTATCTTTTTCAAATATGGCCTGACTTTGAACTTAACTTTGTTCTGCATTGTTTAGGTCCTATTTGCACAAGTAAACTAACTAGGCAACATATTTGCAATTTGACATTTCTTATGTAGCTGGTTGGAGTAGGAATTTTTGTTACATATTGATTTATCGCAAAGTTGGTTTGTTGTAGCGGAGTGTTTCAAGGATAGGACTGATGTACAATGCCTGCATAGGTGGCAGAAGGTCTTGAATCCAGAGCTTGTCAAAGGACCATGGTCGAAAGAGGTAATGTATAATATTTTTCTGGATGTTTCTTCTTTCTGTGTCAATTCCTTTCCCTGCATTGCCATATTCCCATATTTTCATCGAACTGGTCTAATGTCTTACTGGATACCCTTGTAAACAGGAGGATGAAAAAATAGTTGAATTAGTGGGCAAATATGGGCCAAAAAAATGGTCCACTATTGCACAGCATTTACCTGGACGTATAGGGAAGCAATGTCGAGAAAGGTATGCAGACCTCTTTTTTTGTTTATGTGATGACTTGGGTTTCCTAAGATGTAATTGATCCTGGGTTTGAGTATCTTTGTGAATGGTGATTATATTGAATGTTAATTTAGTTGTTATGAGTAGCAGAAAAAGGTGCGTATAAATAAAGCCTTCTTTCTGACGGATCTGGCAGTTTATTTTTCTTAGAACCATTTGATACGGTCTATGAGTGTCTCTATGAATAATGTTAATGATATGTACTGTATTCTTAGCTGTCTCTTGCAGCTTCTATCTTGTTTTTCTTAGAAATTGTTGGATGATTTGGATCCTCATTAAACTGTACACTATTTCTAGGTGGCATAATCATCTTAATCCAGCCATAAATAAGGAGGCATGGACTCAGGAGGAGGAGTTGGCTTTGATTCATGCTCATCAGGTATATGGTAATAGATGGGCTGAACTAACAAAGTTCTTGCCAGGAAGGTAAGCCTATTCCTGATTTCACTTATTTCTTTATTTTTTACCAGCTTCAGTAGCATATTTTCCATCCTTTGACTTGTACCCTGTTCTTTTCATCTTGTGTAACTAGTATATGTCGTTATATTAAGTGTATATATTAGGACATTGCACGATTATTGTTGTTGGTACTTTCCTTCACATCAATTCTGAATTTGTGATATTGTATATGTGCTTGTCCAATGAACAGGACTGACAATGCCATAAAAAATCATTGGAACAGTTCGGTGAAAAAGAAGCTAGACTCTTACTTGGCATCAGGTTTACTTGCACAGTTTCAAGCCCTGCCTCATGTCGTACATCAAAATAAACCCATGCCTTCACCCTCTTCTAGGATGCAGAGCAGTGGAGATGATAGTGGTCCCAGAGGTGGGATTGAAGCTGAGGAAATTTCAGAATGCAGTCAAGATTCAGCTATTCGTTTCTCACAGCCTGCAAGTGACATTGCCAACACAGCCTTACTTCCCAGAGGGGAATTCCAGTTGACTGGAGAGTCCAATCTGGTCAAGGAAGAAAACTGCAATCCACCATCTTGTGCAGAAGAATATTATCCATCCTTTGAAGAGGGTAGTTTATCCATTCCTGATGTACCTTCTAAACTGGCTTGCTCTTCCAAGTTCATTGAGCAAAGTTTCTCACATGATGCTGGAACTTCTGCAACCAGGGATTATCAGTTCAGTTTATTTGATTTGCATGTTATGCCTTCACTGGAACTGGAGCAGGAATCATCGGGGCTCCGGAATCATTGTATAGGGGCTAATGAAAGCCGTGGAGTTGCAAATAATCAATATCAAACTTCTTTGGGGCATGCTTCTACGTCCATGAGACATATGGTCATGGGTTCTGTCAAGTCAGAGAACATGTTGATATCTGACGATGAATGTTGCAGGGTTCTATTTTCTGAGACTGCCACTGACAGATGTTATTCCTCTGGGAACCTTACAAATAGCTCAAACATGATTGACATGGGTGGACAGACAGATTCATTACTTCGCCAATCATCAAATCCCTTAATATCTGAAACTGGTGGTTCTTCAGCATCACAAGCTCATTGTCTTTCTAGGTCTGGTGTTTTGAATAACTCATGCCGTCAATCTCTTATGTCTATTCCTCCAATCCTTTCTGCTGGTGGGACACTTATATATGGCGGGGAACCCAATCATTTGAATCACCATACGCTTTCTTCTAAAGAAGAGGAATTTGATTCAACCTTACCTGATGGGTTTATCTATACAAATGACTCAGCCGATTCTCCTTGTGATGATATGTATAACAGAGGCCTGCAAGAACAACCAGATCTGGCAAAGGATTCCTCAAAGCTAGTCCCTGTAAATACCTTTGGCTCGGGATCAGATGCAATGCAAAGTTGTCAAGTGGACCATAGTTTAAATGTGGATACAGAACAGCAGGATGTGGGAGCTTTGTATTATGAGCCTCCTCGATTTCCAAGTCAGGATGTTCCGTTTTTTAGCTGTGAGCTGGCACAATCAGGTACTGATATGCAGCAAGAATACAGTCCCCTTGGCATCCGCCAGCTGATGATGTCGTCGTCAATGAATTGTGTTAGTCCATTTAGGTTATGGGATTCACCATCCGGAGATGATAGTCCAGATGCTGTGCTGAAAAGTGCTGCTAAAACTTTTACAGGCACTCCATCCATTTTGAAGAAACGATACCGTGAGTTATTGTCACCATTATCACCCTTATCAGATAGGAGACGTGAGAAAAGGTTGGAGACTGAAGAGACATCCCGTTTGGCTAGAGATTTTTCTCGGTTAGATGTCATATTTGATGAGAATGAGACTGACAAAGTACCACCGTTATCTCCATCTACCCAGAAAACAAGCTCTGGATCTTCTGCTGAGAATAAAGAAAATATGGGCCTCCCTTCTGAAGGGAGAGAAGTTGAATGCACCACAGTTCCAGATGAGAAGATTTCAGAGAGAGACATTAATGGCTGTGATTCCCAGGAAAAGCAAAGCGCTATTGGCATTGAATCTCTTGATCACAAGACGAAGATTGATGCTGCTGCTGCTTCTGAAACGGTGAGTTTTCTGTCCGCATATTTTTATTGGCATCAATGTAGAAACGAGGACAATGCTAATTATGGAATAATTTTATCCTGTTTGAGGATCTTAGTACATGTGTTTAACTTCAGTTCACTGGCCTTTAGGAATATGAAATGCTAAGTTTGTTATTTTTTAGTATAATCTTTCACTTCCACAAGATTGTCATTTTTGTTTGTTCTATTACTTGCTATTTTCTCCAACTATTCTTATAACTGTTGTCTTTCAATATTTCCCTTTTCTACTCAGGAACGACAGCCATCTGGGGTCCTAGTTGAACATAATGTAAATGACCGGCAATTATTTTCCCCTAATCAAAATGATTCTAAAGGAGACAGACTAGGCTCAAGTGCTAAAACTCCAAAGAACAACCAGCACAGACGAATCTCGGGAAGTGCAACCAAACTCTCTGTCCCTGCAAAATGTTCATCAGGAAATCCATGCCTATCTATTGTCATCTCCCCCGGTATTGCCAGAAAAAAACACGGAAACTCAGTAGCAGTTTCATCAGCTCCTGTGGAGACTACTTCTGATGCTGGAAATCATACCAATTTTGAAAACTTTAACATGTAAGATCCAGCTGCTTCTTCTCAACATCATTTCTAATGTTTCTGTTCTCCAGTTATCACAAATGGGTTATGATTTCAGTCAGCTACTTCTTTTGTATGCTTGTGCCTATTACTGTACTTCTTACTTGTGGACTAGACACATTACTATCGGACTCTTGTTATAAACCAGTTACGGTGTCACCTTGTGTAGTATCAGTTGCTTCTTTTTGTTCTAACAATGCCTTCCTATCTAGATTTGGTGATACTCCGTTTAAAAGAAGTCTCGAGTCACCTTCAGCATGGAAGTCCCCCTGCTGGTTCATCAACTCCTTTTTGCCAGGCCCAAGGATTGATACAGAAATAACAATTGAGGTGTAAATTTTATACTTTTTTACTCTTCGCTTTAAGTTTGTCCCAGACATCTCATGTTTTTTAAATATTTTTTTCCTTAAATGCTTCAAATTTTGTTTGCAGGATATAGGGTATTTTATGAGTCCAGGGGAGAGAAGCTACGATGCCCTTGGGTTGATGAAACAGTTAGACGAGCATAGTGCTTCTGCATATGCCGACGCCTTGGAAGTTTTGGGAAACGACACTCCTGAATCAATACTGAAGGGCATACAATTCGACAATCCAGAATTGGACCGGGGTAACGATCACGAACCCAATCATCTAAAAAACGACTCCCTAGTGGCTTCAAATATTATGGTACGACTTGTTTTACCCAAGTTCTGGAAACGTTTATTTTTATGATTTGTACTGATGTTTTCCTATCTAATGTATGCTTCTATGAATCATGAGGTGATATAAAATGACCTCGTCATAATTTTATCGTGAGCCTGAATACTCCAGGAGCTAAGATTCACGTGTTCAAAGATAAAGTGTTCTTGTTCAGCCCCAAGAGAACATGTTTTCAGTTTTCACTCTAAAATGCCAGGAAAAGTTGAAAACCTAGAAATGGTAGATTTATTGGCGTTATTCACTAAATGAATTGTTTGAAACTACAGCAGTTGAAAACCGAGAAATGCCAGATGGATGGTTATATGTTTTTTCGTTGTGTTTCTCTTAATGGTTGAATGCTACCATGTTATTACAGTCAAATGATTTGTGGCAAACCCTTTTGCAGACGGAGCGCCGTGTTCTTGACTTCAGTGAATGCGGGACACCCGGTAAGAGTAAAGAAACCGGGAAATCTGCAAGCGAGTTAAACCCAAGCCCATCGTCCTATCTGCTGAAGAGTTGCCGGTAATGGTTCTTACGGCTGAAGCTATTTTGCACAGACAAGGTGAAGAAACTGTGAATTCTGTGAGCGCGTTGACTTCGCCAAATCCCATTCCCCGCCAGTGAAGAGCTTCTCAAATCCTGTTCCTGGCTATTTTACAGCTGCTGGAAGCGTTTCTTACAGCTGAAGCCTAATTGTGTAGCCGAGGTTTGAAGTTCATGTTATATATATATATATACATGTGTGTTCTGTTTTGTTCCATGGAAACATTTTGTTCAGTCCTAGTTTCTGTAACCTCTTGTTCATCCATTTGTTGCTTTGAAGGCAGAGATACTGATGATGATTCTATTCTTATGAAAACAGACAAGCAATTAAGTTCCATGTCTTGAATATTTGTTGTTACATATTTCAAATTTCCATGTCTTGTTGTATTAGTTTGTTGTGTTTACAGGAAATGAAGAAAGTGAAAATGTCAAACTATTTTCCCTCCAACTTTTCTTTTGACTTCATAGTGATTTGAAATGATGAATATTGAGATACACACACATCTCAGATTGCTTCAAACTTCATTTTGAGTTGATAAAGGGCCAAGAGCATGATTAGTTGCTGCCAATGGTGGCTGCCGGCCAGCTACCACCATTGTGGCATCCCACAATTGTCGCAGCTGGGAGAACGAAATGGAAGTTGGCATGCGTGTCGGATCGATGACCTGACATGTCGGGTCAGGTCGTCGACCTGACAAGGAAAACTAGTTGCCACATTACATGAAATTGTTGCTGGTGACTGATTTTTGTTGTAGGTCCCATAAAATCGATGGAGATAATCTTGCCCTAAGAGCATTCAAAATGGTAGCTTCCGAGCATCACAACATTGACGTTCTTACATGCAATGCATAATAAGGAGGGATTTAAAAAGGAGGGATTTAAAATCCTCCCTTGTGAGCCACACAAGAGTTAAATCTCTATCTCTTAAATCCCCTTAAATCTTTCAGAAGAGATTTAGATCCTAAACTCCAACTTAAATCTCCTATTGTGGATGCTCTAAGAGATTTTGGCTCATCCGTTTCCGGATGAATCGGTCATGCGTTGCCTGATAACCGATCGATCAGCCTTGTAAGTATGCAGACACAGAAAGTGAAACTAGGTTCAGAAAAGAAAACAACTGGATTCATTATACATAACTACAGTGATTATAAAAACCGAAGTACATACGAATATATGATCAATGAATTTCACAATGCCGAAGAGTTTACATTTTGTTCCTAGTTTCAATCATGCACCTTATTTCTACCTCCTATTCATGAGGCCATGATTATTACAATGTAATTAACAGTAAACAAAGGCAACTAACTTCTTGACTTCACCGAACGAGATTGTTTGATGGAGGATTAGGCAACCCAAGACGATTTGACAGAAGATTAGGCAACCCGGTGAACAGCTGCATGTATTGCATCTGCAAGATGAGGAACCGTTCTAGAACTCAGACCTGCCATGCTAATCCTCCTGCACCAACAAGAAGACGGATTTGGATTATTATGTTTAATTAACAACGGGTTCTTGTCTGGTTCTCGGGAGATACAAGATATCAGTCTGTATGTAACGAATGATTTTCAAAGGAGTAAATCAGATTAGGTTGGAGGAGTGAAGCTAATTTACCCATCAGACGTCATGTAGATGTGGTACTCTTTAGTCATGAAGGCAACTTGCTCTGAGTTCAATCCCGTGAAAGTAAACATCCCAATCTGCTTGATTATGTGACTCCAGTCTCCAGGTGTACCTGTTAGAAAGGATGCGAATGTCACAAAAAAACTCCTATGTTAAGGAAATAATGTTTGCTTGACATAAATAATACGTAAACCCATTTGCTAAAGTATATGAAATGCCGCAGCTTGTGTATGGGCCACGAGCCAAAGTCAATAATAAGCTTTGCAGGTAAGGCGGCATTTTAGAGTAAGTTAATGAAAACTGAAGTTATGGATAATCCCTCATCTACCCGTGAGGCGTCAGAAAAGCTGAGACTTCAAATGAAGTTATGGACTCGTGTAAAAAAATGGCCAATGATGCAAACCATGAGAGAGAGAGAGTCAATAATATGAAAGAAACGTGGCTAACCTCTGGCGCGCAAAGCATCAAATAGTTGTTGACGCATGCTAATGATACGATCAGCCATGGCCTTCAACTCAATGGTCCACTCATGATATAGATCCCTGCGAGGAGACCACCCACAAGATCAAATTTTCAGAAAGAACAATACACCGAGAAGAAGAAGACCAACCTCAGTTACGATTTTTCATAGAATCCACAATCAGATTAACCTCAACACAGTAAGGATGCTTCATAAAGATTTAAACATTAAATCGTTTGAAGGGTAGGTTTAACAAACATGATCTCAGCCTTAAATTGTCCAATCGATTACTAAATGTTGAGATATATGAATAACAGGATAGTCATGTCATCACTCCAACCATCTTAAACAGTTATTCCATGGAAGTGAGAAGAAAAAGGTTTCCAGCTATCACCTGTTCCTGAGGATGGAAGCCACAATCGATGCACCGTGAATTGGTGGGTTTGAATACATGGGCCTGATAACCAGCTTTAGCTGGCTCTCGACTTTGCTTGCCACATCAGCAGACTTGCAGACCTACATGGAAGATAAAAAGTGAGACAATGTAATCAAAGACGTATTTGAGGAATGGATTTTTTGTAGATTGACAAATAAGGAGAATTTTTTTGTTGGATGCTCATGTAGTTTAGCTTAGTGTAGAATCACTAAAATAATGCACAAGAAAACCAAAACATTACTTTTAGACAGTAGCAAGTATATATGTGAAGCGTCTTACAATGCTGAGGGCACCAACACGTTCACCGTAGAGCCCCATGTTCTTTGCATAACTCTGACCTACTAAGCATTCGCCACCGTCAGCAACAAACATACGGACAGGTTTTGCATCTGCATCCAGACTTCCACTTGCAAAACCCTATGATTAAAGAAAGGAAGTAGTTTTAGACCCACTAGGATACAATTATATAACAGGTGCAAAATTCAGATCAGCGTGTTTATGCATCTAGTTGATGGAATGATATAAAGTGCTTTCATGTATTCACTTCGAGGTTTGACCTACCTGGTAGGCACTGTCAAAGAAAGGCAACAGGCCTCTTGATCTCATCAATTGCCTTATCTGTTCCCATTGCCGTAGTGTTGGGTCAACACCAGTGGGATTATGAGCACATGCATGAAGAAGCACAATTGCTCCAGATGGAGCAGAACCGAGGTCTTCCAATAGACCTATTAAGCGTTGTGAAGATATAGTGTCAGCAAAATAAGAAGGGAAAAAATCATAACCAGTAACGATGTATTTTTGCCAACCGTGAGAGAAGAGTGACCATTTACTGTATCCAATATGGAACATTAGATAAAAACTAAGTACATGTGTGCAACTAAGTACTAACATAGTAATAGAAAGCAAGAGTGAAACACATGCATTATAACATTGAACAAGAAAAGGTCACGAATACATAATTAAGATCAATCCCAAACCTTGGAAGTTCAGCCCACGTGTTGCTGGGTCATAGTAGCGGTAAGTTTTTACAGATAAACCAGCCAAGTTGAAAATTTTGGGGTGGTTTCCCCATGTCGGTACAGGAATGTATATTGTGCGCTGCACCAGAAGATAATCACAACATTATAATGATATAATACAACGATCACTTGTGATAACCAAACCTATATAAATAAATAAAGGTTAAATGTTTCGGTGATTTACTTGATGATAGTGTCTTGCCAGGAATTCAGCTCCAACTCTCAATGAGCCCGTACCAGACAAGCACTGCACAGTAGTAATCCTGTTCTCTTGGATAGCAGGGCTATTTCCAAGCACGAATAGTCAACAATCAGATATGAAGCTAGCAAAAAGAAATTGGAAGTTCCATAAAAAAAAAAAAAGCATGCTGTGGTATATCATTTATTAGAGCACTCAATTCATTTCATGACACAGAAAATTGATTTTTTTACCTTTCAGCACCAAAAATCAGCTTAGCACTCAATTTATTGAACTCTGCCAATCCAACAATAGGAAGATACTCCTTCACTCGAGAGCTGAAAATCGTTCAATATAAATCACAATCTCGTTTGAGCCGGACATACAATATCAATGCCCAAAAGTTAACAATCTTACCCGTCATTAACCAGCTGCTGCTCTGCTTTTCTGACCACATTCAGAATAAGTGGTTTTCCTTCCTGTGATATGAATAGTTAAAAACAATCAGAAATTCTGTATCAATGATAGGCAGATGGCAAGCATATCGTATAAAGTATAAGCCCGAGGGCACTAGCCAGCTACGCTCAACTCTCTATTTGTTTCTTGTTTATTTACTCCTTCCCAAAATAAATTTGCCATTCGACTAATAATAACAATGCTGGTATTATCAAAAGCCCAACCTAATAAAGCCTCAGTGCATGATCATATGTAAATGTAGTAACAAAGATAACTCTGTAACAATGCACATATTCCATATTAGTAGCAACCCTAGTTGTCAAAATCGGACGATTCCCCATTCGCTTCT
>JAYMSY010000466.1:0-11898 GCA_036897685.1 Monsonia emarginata | reverse complement strand
CTCAAACAAAGAAGCACAAGGTATTTGCCCAAGCCCAAGAAGCAATCCGAAAGGATGTGGAGTGAGCTTTTGGTGTACTACATGCTAGATTTGCAATTATTGCAGGGCCGATTCGGTTTCGGAGACGAAAAACAATTGTCGATATCATGCACGTCTGTGTAATTCTTCACAATATTACTGTATAAAATGAACGCCATACATACCAAAGACATGATCGGTTTGTGTATGATCAACCTGAAAATCCAGGACCGAGGTCAGACCTTGTACAACAAGGAGCACCGCAGGAATTCAATGTAGTTTTGGAGAATGATACAACGTTAAGAGATCGCTATATATACCAGATAAAATTGAATTTGATCAAACATATTTGGAATTGTCACCCGATAGAACCCGTGGATGCACCGGGAAGATAATGAGTGAATGGCAAAATTATTTTCAATTATTGTATGTTTTAGGTTTATCCTTCTCCTAGTAAGAAATGAAATTGTCAATTTGATTCTCATTATTGTCTCACAAATTTATTACAACACGACAACTGGAAATGTCAATTTTCGTGAAACAACATTCTGAAGTGAAGAGTCTCAAAGTCAAAGGCTGAAATAGTGTTTTAAAACTCAACAAGCTGCAATTGGTCATAAAGTGAAAAACTTGTAGCTCGTCGAGTTGCATAATGACAGCAGCAAATTGACAGCATTGTGGAACAAGTTGTTTTTTATTTCACCCATTTTTTGCATGGGACAGTCACATTTGTGTTGCCCCATTGTGAATACTCTTAGTGTTGGTACTTGGTTGCATCTGCAATTTTTTTTCATCAGAAGTTGCATCTATAGACTATAGTTGCTGTTTTTTTAATATCGTCGTTTATTGAGTTCGGACGTTAATCAATAGTAGCAGATATATACACGATCACTTCACCATCATGGTTGGTGGGTTTGAGCCCCTCGTTGGGTTACTCCATCTTAGGACAGACATATTTGAACAAAAGAAATTGAGCTGGTAGAAAGGATCTGAAGTGCCCTTTCATGAAATGTGTTTGGTGCTCAAATCTCAAGCTTAACAACAGAATTGCCCAAAAGAAAAAAATGGATTTTGTGAGTGAAGCAACAGCAATAGAGCCTTTTGAGAGAATCTGTGTGAGAAAGTGATGCAACCTGGTGAGAATCTGTGACCCAATTAGGCTCTGCTTCAGCTTGCTGCAACCTTATATGAGCAGTCACAGTCACCAATACTACAACTGCTGTACTTGCGGGTGCTATAAAGTTCTCTTGTCACTTTCTCAGCCATGCCCACAGCTCAGAATCATCCATCTCTTTGCTGCTTGCCAAACATATCATGTTCACTCCACCTTGTCCTCACTTGCACAACCACTCTGCCCCTTGAAAGGACTCAACACAACAACACATCACTACCAACTTTCCTTGGAACCATTTGATCAAAACACCAAAGACTTGGAGTCAATCTTCATAAGATTCTCAAGCACACTTTTGTTGTACACTTCCATGCAGCTTTGCTACTTCCCTTGTCCAACAACACCACCACACTACTTTTCTGCCCCTTTATCATTCAACTTCACAATCATTTGGCATCTTTCTCATGCAATATTTTCACTCCATCATATCAATATCCCCGGTGAACCGAGAGCTGTGGAAGAATAGACAGAGTCATCGTGTAATAAATATAAGGTCGTAAGTATTAGATGATCAATTCAACTAAAATCTCAAACTGATAGATGAAGAACCAATAATTTTTTTTTTGTTTGAGACAGAAGACCAATTTGAGAGATTGAGTTTGGAAGAGATAGTAGAGACCCATTGTTTTTGGAGATTGTGTTGGAAGGAGATGGTAGATGACCCATTTTGTTAGAGATTGGGTTTGAAGGAGATACTGGAGATCCATTTTTTAAGAGATTGGGCATGGACTAGGCATGTAGGAGATGTGAGAGGAGAAGAAATATTGAATTTTCGAAGGTCCAGAACTCGTGCCCTCACGGAGGCAAAAGTTTTAATAACTTATTAGAGGATCAACTCAGCTAAAAGGTCAAGCCGATAGATGAAAGACCAGTTAGTTCTAATTCTCACACTTGTTACTGCTTGGTTATCCTTTTTTTTACTGTCAACTTAGGTTCAAAAGGATTGATTATTGTTGGGTTTCATGGAGGAGTTGAATCAAGTAAAGTTGGAATGAAGTTTGGTTCTAATTATGAGTTTGGTCTCAAATTTGTGGCCTAAACTCTGAAGCCATGAGGGTCATTGCTCTCTTGCTTCATTGGAGAGTGGGCAAGCTTTTCAGAAGATTACAGTGATCACTGACTCAGTGGCATGGGAAAGATTTAAGCTCACTTGGGAATGAAGAGTTTAGAATTTAATGTGCCTAACATATTTGTACTCTGGAAGTAAATGGCCATCCAGAGACCAGAGTTCAGGATTCATGTCTCAAATCAGAGATTCATCACAAACCTAACAACAGTTTGAGTAAATGAACCCATCAGATTATTATTGAATGCTATTCAGAGTTCTGAATTCATGTCAAACCTAACATAAGTGTAAAATTAATGTTCAAGTAAAAAAAAGGCCTCTGTTAAGTGCTTGTAATTGTCAATGAACTCAAAAAACCTATGGTCAATGAAACAAGAAAACACCAGAGAAACAATTCAATTCATGCCCACTTCCATAATTGAAAAGAGAACAACATGAGAATAAAGCAATTTACAATAATTAATAAAAGGAAAGGCACAAAAACAATTTCATTAGTTTCAGTGATTAGCATTTAGCAGATTGATTCTTCCATCAATAACAATGGTCTAAGAAAAACGGCGAAAAAAAAGAAGAAAGCAACTACTCAAAAGTGTAAACTGAGAAAAGATACAGCAGCTAAAAAAACCCCAGAAAATGTTTTTTGGGGCTGATTTAGGAATCAACAACATTAGCAGGTGGGTTTTGAGGAGGAGACTGCTCTAGCTCATCTTGCTTGGTTGCTTGATAGGTTTGGGCTGGCACTGACACCGGAGTGGAGCTGCCGGACAGCACCACCACCTCTTGGCAGCGGCAGTGGAATGTTGATTCTTCCGTCAATGCAGGTAGAGCATTTGGTCTCTGCCCAGCTCTCGATGTTGCATTGGCCATAACCCATGATGCTCCTCCCGGAACAGAGCTGGCCTATCATCCCGGCAAGAACCCCCAATATCACGATGGGCCGATTGAAGGTTGTAGGATTGCTGGGCAATGCTCACCGGCTGATCGAGAACCCAGAAACAGAGCTGCTCTCTGTTAATAAAAGTTTGGATCTTTGTGGTAGTAATAAACAAGGCTGAGCTGAATCTCTGTTTTGCACTTTTGCCTCTAAAGACCCATAAATGGGTCACCAGCTAAGAAATAAGTATTTTTTTGTTTGTTTGGGGAGGGATTTTTAGAGCCAACACTACAATCCAAAGAAAAACACTTGCTCTGCTCCCAATGCATTGCTCTTATACATTGATTTACCTGTTTTGTAGTTCCTTCATTATGTTTCTGGCCTCTCTGAGAGGGTTCGAGCAACAAACTTCCATAGCCCGTATATTTTTCGCGTACTGAAATCTAGTCCCCACATCTATATGGTGTTGCCTCCCTAATATCCCGACAGCGTTGCGGTCCATCACAGCTCCAACAATAGTCTGCAAAAGGTGAAAAGTGTATTCATTCAGCTAATATTGCAACAAATCAGATACGAGGAAAGAAATTGAAGATACAAGTAGCGGAAGCTAATAAATATGAGCATACTTCATTCTAAAATAAGCTTTTGGGCATTCTGGAGTTATAGGCAAGCAATAGGACTGAATCATATAATGTGTATAACGGTGACTGGGTTTTAGCTGGAAATCTGTTTCACGGTGGAATTGGATATGAACTTACCAAATATGTGCCAGAGCATGCATTGGCCACTATTAAGGAGGGCTTCATCCCAGCTGCCAAGTGCATTTTCTGTACCGATTGAAACAGTAAGATCTTGACAAGAAGAATCTAACAAGGACCCGTGGTTGTTTACGGTAATTCTCTCACTTCTTTAAGATTCTTTCCAAATGATATATAGGGGTGCGATCTGTAGTTATGTCTCTTCCAGCCCACTTCAATGTCCTGCCACTAGCTCTTCGTGAGAATGCTTCGTGTAGCCTTAAACTGGTTGCTGCTCTTTCAGCAGTTGCCCAACAGTAACATGTGGTAGAACCATCGTCTACATGAGAAAATGAGATAACAGAATAAAAAGGGGGTCGTAAAAGGAAGCCAAAGTTTACCAGAGAGCAGACCAATATATGTATGAAAACTTCCTACTGGAAGTGAGTAGCTGCAGAAAGCAAAGATAAGAACTTTGTCAAGTGCAGCACCAATTCAACTAGTCGCAGAAATGAAACTTTCTACCAATATTTGACTACAGTCCATAATCGTTGTATCTTAGACCACATAATAATGTCTATCATGCCAGTATATAAATTTCAGCAGAGTGCTAATCAATATAAGAGAGAATCCCTTGAATACACAAATAACTCACCCAACACAAGAAAAGCAATGGGAATATAGTGACATATCGTGAACTTCTGATGATCTATCACATTTCTTCATAATTAGGGTATGGACGGAGACTACCCGTCACGATAATAGCAAGTACTTACCATTAAGACAATAAAAGTTGACTTCATCCTCAGGGAGTAAGAGCAAAACTGAGTGGATAAAGAGATACTAAACTGCAAGCATGACCATTTGTACACTGAATACTACTTACCCTGCAACGAAGCCGCACCTGACTGCACTCTGAAAACTGAATCAATTCAGATATTAAAGTTGAAGAAACATCTTGAGTGGTAGCGTGGTACTTGTCTGAAGCAGTCCATAAACTGTGATACCTGTTATCATGTGGATCATTGACTGCCCTCATGGAGTTGATCGCGAGAAATGATACAGGTGTCAGCATGAACCGGTTCCTGCCACTGAGAAAACAAGGAATAATTGAATTATAAACCATGGCTTCACAGAAAAATTAATTGGTTCCTGATGTACTGCAGATTGGAGGACAGGGTAGATAAATTAGAGGTAGGTTACAGCATAGAAGGGTAGATCCTTATGTGAACTGCTTATCAAAAAAAGGAAGAGTAGATCCTCATGTGAAAAAAAACAGTTTTCCAAATGCCATTTATGATTGCAGGACCAAGAATACAGCATAAGATTTATTCTATGATGATGAAAGCAAACTGACATGGCTGCGGCACCTGAAACAATTACTGTCCATAATTTAACGATCTAGCCAGGGTTGGCGGAGAGACTAGCACTAGGTTCACTTTTGCAATACAAATGTTACATAGAATTAGATGTCTAAAACCTAAATAACAACACTTTTGCATGACTGAGAATGAGCATTCAGATTCTGTATCAAAAAGGATGCCATTAGACACAGCAACATCAGAAACAGAAAGCAAATCAAAGCCAATGATTTTTCAGAGGCTAAAACACAAACATATTCAAGAATGGCCTTATAGTTCTTACTTACCCCAAGTCAAGAACTCTATGAAACGTTGCATTTACACCTGGTCCAAACCCAGTAGGACATGCATTTTTACCTAGGGAGCCAGAAATCTTCACCTAAATAATTAAAGAAAAGGGCAAATTAATACATTGTTTGTTGACATTGCGGTGGAGAAGAAGAAATGAGTCAAGGAGGTAATTACCATGTCATGGTTAACCAAAACAAGAATACACATACGGCTTGCAACTGTCAGATGTGATCTGATTTGATGAGAATCAGCAAGGCTTCTGTGACTTAAATGCACATCAGCCGAACTGTTTTCTAAATAATAAGAAACCTCAACCGCGTCCCCATGTAGAGATACTAGGTTACCCTCTGGAAACAGGCAACTAGAGTAGGGGTACCCAGGAGACAACTGTGGTGGGTGTGATTCCACTGCTCAGAGAGCCAATAGCAATCTTTTGTTGAGACGCGGAAAGCTTCACCTGGCCTTCTACACATTCCTTAAGATTTTCTTTCAAGACACCAATAACATCAGTAGAAAGATGAAGACAGACATCTGAACAGGTTCCTACAGAATGTCCCATATTGCTCTGACAGTGTAGTTCGATTTGATCCCCAAATGGAACCTCATTTATGTTGATAGAGGAACCATCAGGAAGAGCTTCATCACAAGAGAATGAAACGCTCCACATATAAGTACTGGTGGTTATTAGAACCTTGACACCTGATGCGTAGTCAAGGTCTTAAAGGTTACATAAGGCGTCATTTTTGTTGTGCTTTGTAATATAGTACCCACCAATCTGCAATAGCTGAATTTCAAATGAAAATGAGTACTAGTTGTATGCTGTGAGTTAAGGCATAATACAGCATACATGCATCATGCAATAACTAGTGCAGTGGGAAGGGAAGAAAAAATTCAGCAAACCTGATATCTGACGTCAGAGTTGAGCTCCAGCAGTACCTTCCGTGAACTAGGTTTGGGACTAACAATCTTTTTATTAGCTTTTATGCTATACAACAATCCAGAAATGGTCTCACTTCAATTGTTACCTCTTCTAATAGTTGCCACACAAGGAATGCCATGAGAACTTGAGTCATGACATCCTCTCTCCTCACTGAATTCTGTATTTAAACCAGAACAAGTTTTCATTTTACTACAAGAACTCCATGAATCATCCATTAGATTGGAAGTAAATGCTCCATTAGCAGTGAAGTTGCTTTTATGTCTCTTAATAGAAACATTTTCCTGGCAGTTTCGGCTCGCACAATCACCTTTGGGTTCCTTAAGCTGATATCGTGTTTCTTCATTTGAAGGCCAAAATCCATCTTTCCCAACAAGTACCAAATCCCAAGGCAAGATAATAGCCTCCGCAAACATACTTAAATTTTTCGATGTTACCAGATTGCCCTGAAATTGTGAAATAAATAGGAAGGATTAACAATAATTTCGGTAGAAAAGTAACATTGCTAGTAACACAAATACAGAACCTTTTACTTTGTTTTTGTCATTTTGATTTGGATGTGGAAATAAAAAGAAATAATTTAGCAGATTTTCTGCAACATTACAGCAGTTACATAGGAAAAAGACTGAGTTCACACCTTTTGTAGCAAAGGAAATTTGTGTGTTATGTAGAGCAGATGAAATTTTCCACATTCAACCTCATCAACATTATCCATCCAGACTATGCTAGGATATATTCTACAGGCTGAACTCATACTAAAGTAAATATAAAAGTCTAAGTTTAAGTTCATCTCTCTGGCCAGTGGAGCTGAATGAAACATATATCTGCATGAGAATGACTCCTTGACTAGCAATCCCACATGATCCATAAGTGCAGGCATCCCTTCAATTACAAGAGTGTAATTAGTTACCTAAAAAGCATCAAAGAGAAAAGCAATGCAATGATCTGAGAAGCTTAACAAAAGAGCTCAAACAGACACATACACCTTATTTCAATCCAACTACCTCAATATGTTCCAGCCATCACTCGATGGACAAGGTGCTCTTCTCACAACCAAGACATTGTGAGTTCGAGCCTTTATGGAATCACATCTCACTAGTTGTGTAGCCTATGTGTGCTTGCGTATTATAAAAGAAATCCAACTAGCTAATGACAAATTATGCAGAAGGGCTTCAGAAAACAAACATGTCATCACCTCATATATGCTATGGGTATCCCAAGTTGAGGGAAGATCTGGTATGAGAACATCAATACTGCCAGTCTCATCAACTAAGTGCAATTTTCCAGATGATGGAGATACCTGAAAGAGGAAAGTCAATAAATAACCATGATTAAACCTACAAAAAGTTCACAAAAATAAAGAACTTTTATATTCATAACATAAACATAAATACATACCATCAACAATAATTTATGAATCTAATAAGTTAATTTTATATCTGCCAGACTCATGGTGCATGAGAATTCCTCTATTTCAAGACAATGTAATCTAATGGTGAACTACCCACTTCCACCAACCTAAAGGCTAGAACTTTATGCCATAAATTTTGATCCTCCTCCATGTCATCATCCATACATTTCTGACATTTTGAAAGCATAAATGCATCAGGTATATGTTGGTTTGCATTGAAGCTCATTTTCACCTCATAAAATTGATAAAGATGATGACATGGAGCAGAGTTACCAAAACATACAACTGAACAGAACAAAGTAAGATTATTTACCTTTATACTTCCTACTAAAACAGTACACGTATCTTCACTTGGGAAGATCCTCCTAATAGACCGGCTATAAGATTTTGCATCACATAATGAGGTATATTTAGTGTTGTCATGCAACAGTTGATGACTCTTTTCTGGTTGCAAGTGTGTTATCCATCTTATTCCACAGTGCTTAATGAAACTAGAGAAGGGCACCACCTGCAGTAATGACGCACCAAAATTTCATTGTGTTTCTTGGATAATCCCAGTGTTCTTTCAAAACTAATTACCATTCATAAAACATTAAATGTGCACTCAAAGGAGATGCAGCATGTAAGTGACATATAGACATGGACTTACAAACTTTAAGCCACCATGATGTGGTTCAGTGCCACAGCCACGTGAGTCATGCGTAAATAGTTCCGAGAATACTCCAGGCTGCACAAAAAAATCAGAAGATTAGAATCAATGAACAAGACATAGCTGGACAATTTGTTTAATTAACACTGACGAAAATTTTCCAATATACCCGAGATCGAAACACTGAAGGAGGTAAGCGTGAACTAGCATAAATCTGGACAAGCCCTTCCGTCTAGTAACACCTCACAACAGTTTAATTCAGCTTAGCCAAGAACTATATAAAACTATTGAACTGATAAAATGTAAATTGCAATGTAAAACAATAAAACTATGATTTTATGATCCAAAGCAAGTAAATTACATGATTTGATCCAACAATCTGTTTGTCAGATAAAAATCCAGTGAACTTCTTCCTGAAACATGAAATAAGAAGTAGTACCCTGAAATTTGACCATCCAATGAGTTAGAAACATCAATCTACGTGCAGATTATAATTTAATTAGCTAGGTTTAAAACCAAAGGCTTCATTTGAACATTATAGAGTTCATACCATAATCTGGAAGAAAATGCCAAGGTTTCAATGAACTTCCCCAATAGACTCTCTAATCTTGGGGTCTGATGACACCTGCAACGTAAAATTGCTTTATTTTTCTTTCATAAAGGACAGTTTTGCATGCTCCTACAAAATTTAAGGTTACAGTGCTTTGAAGGATTAAAACTTATCACCAATGGAGCCACAGAACTTAAAGGTTTATAACCACATAGAACTTTCAGTATAAGCTCAGATCCTTTAATAGTAAACTTCCAAAGACGAAGAGTACATAGAACAGAGAATGAATGAAAAGGCAGTTGACATGGGACACTCAAACATGCCCGTTATGATATGTATTGAGCATTAGGAAATCAAATAGTTACATGAGGTTGTGCAATTCAACAACCTACCCAGTTGCCAGTGGAGAGAATGAATCTACAGTAATGCTAGAACTGGAGCCAGCCCCAAGAATAAGCAACTTTGTCCAAGAAAAGTTTGGGTTCACAAAGTGAACATTTCGCACAGTTACCTACAAAGGAGCCAGACATAAGAATTTGAGCTCTTCTGAGAAAAAAACCAATTGTAAAGCAGATCAATTTGAAGTCTGAACAAAATTCAATATACTTACAACAGCACCAACTCTCAGACTATGGGGCGGAGTAAGTGATTGATCGGTGAGTAAGAGCCATATATCTTTATCCAGTTCAGCAATCAAGCCCTGCATGTATACCCCCACCACAACACCAGTGTAGACACCACACTCTCCCTTCCCCTTTACAGCGGGATTTGTACATGGCAGCAGTTTCTTGAGCGGCTTGGGCAGATACAAAACTGTTGTTTCTGAAGTTGCAAACACCATTTTGGACTCTTCCTTTCCTGAGATAAGCAACTTCTTCTTCAACCCCGACAGCTTAACAACCTTCCCAACAAATTTGGTTAATACTGGATGCCAAGACCAAGCAAACCCACAAAAATATACCAACTCAGGTCTGCCATAAACATGGGTATCACAATCATTAGAACCCAATAGTGCATTCTTCGAACTACACAATTTACAATCACAAATCATAATCTGCATTAGCCCCAATTGTACCTGGAAAGATCGCACAGGACTAATAGACTCCAGTCCGCCATGAACATAATACTTTGCCTTGGAATCACTACCTGATTGAGTCCACGAGACGAATCGGGAATCCCCATTTAATGATTTCCAAAAAAGACGCCGCACTCACGACTCCGAGGAATGAAATTCCAAGCCAAGACGTGAACTTTCCTCCCGATAAGCCGAAGGTCGAGGTCGAGAACGTCGCAGCAAACCGTCGGAGAATTGAAGACAGTTGTTGGTGGGGCATCGAGAAGGGTTTGAAAGGGAGGATTCGGCAGGGGCGGGAAGAGTTAGGGTTCCGGTGAGGATGGCCGGGTAGTTGAGAGGGGAGAGCGGTCGGGGTTGGAGGGTTTACGGGAGGTTTTGGGTTTGGATTCGAGGAGGGAGGTGGCGGTGATGGGACGAGAGCGGTGAATTAGGTATGAGATTGTAAGGGGTTTTGGAGATTCCATAGTTAGCCATCGTAGGTTTGAATTTGAATAACGGGTGATTGGATACGGAGGGGGATGGGAACAGAGAGAGCTCGTCGGCGGCAGCGACTGTGGCCTCTAGAACCAAAGCAAAGCGGGAAATGAAGCTGTTCAATGGGTTTGGCCCCTCATGAGTACTCTCTCTCTCTGTTGAAACCCATCCAGAAGAGCGCTTGGGCTAATTGCAATTCCAAGCCAAGACCCATTTCAGTCCATTATAGCTTGGTTTGTTTTAGAGAGTGAGGAAGAGAATGACGGATATACATATAAAGAAGGTATTTAAACTAGGTTTTGTGTGAAGTCGTGTTTGTACCGTGCCGAAGTCATATCGAAAATAAGTTAATTTGGATCTATTCTACTTAATAATTTTGTTGAAATTGAAACTCGAGCACAATCCATTTATAAACGAGTTAGCGGAGCACGACTCGTTTAACATGTTTATTATTAGAGTGGCTTGGGGTAACTGGACACGATTACGGCCCATTTAGCATGACATGATTATGAAACAACTACAGCAGGTTTACATGAATGGTCCAGCAACAACCCACTTAAACTTGTTTACTTGAAACGGATTGTATCGTGTTATGTGAGTCAAACGCGATCATGACATGTTTAACTAATCGTATTAAATTTTTCCATCCAAGTTCGAGTTGTTTACTTAATCAAGTCAACCCAACCTGGTTTAATAGTGTCCTATCATGTCATGCTCATAATTCGTGCATCAATTTGTTAGTTCTAACTTAAACTACATAGTAGGTGGAACCGAATTTACACTACACGAATGTAACACAATTGACACAAATATTCCACATTTTATAGAGTGACAAGAAACATAGAGGATACACGGGCGAGGGACATGGAGTAACAAATTACAGTATAATAATTCCCACAAGGTTCAATAGCTAAGAAAAACAAATAACCAAACAGTAAAAACAATCAATATTACATACATCTAGCTATAAAATGGAAGAGACCTCAAAAAAAGAACAATTTTTGCAGTATGTATTCTGGTTTCATTGTTCCTTAAAAAGAACCCCACCAGAACAAACAATTCGATAGTTTCACAATGCAGCCCTAATATCTACAGACCATCTACATGAGTGTACAATCAACATTTTGTGATAATGTTACAACATACATTTCCCAATGCCTTGGTTTCCCAAGTGAGAGAATACAAATGTGGTGCTACAAGTTACAACCCAACCCATAAAAAAGAATGGAAAAGTCCAGAGAGCAAGCTCCTGAATAATGAGGCCTCTGAAACTGCAACTTCAAA